>JARYGA010008697.1:0-209689 GCA_030545235.1 Helianthus tuberosus | reverse complement strand
CAATTCTTTTAATAAATAATCCAACATATATGCAACTTGGTTTTCCTCTTTTAACGAATCTAACTACCCCTTTCTATATAGAAACTTTTTCTCCCACTTGAAAGGTTTTCATCTGTTATCTACATAACTCCTTTGATAATTTTTGCCTTGCTTTGACTTGAGTTATCTTGTCTATTGTTTCTTACACTATCTCGAGTCCAGATAAGTTGTTTTCTCCAAATTTCTGTCCAACAGACAGGAGTTCAGGACTTTCGTCCATAAGATGCTTCCAAAGACGCTTTGACACTGTTTCTCCCAACTACAAGACTTGATGTAAACCCAAGGAGGTATCACAGCTCAAATCTCGAGGACGAGATTTAAATCAAGGTGGGGAGGATAAAACAACCCTCCTTCAAATAATTTGGACACCCCTAAACGCTCCTAAATGCACCCCGTATATGAAAAACGGACCCGAATAACACCTATATTAATAAATAACAAATAAAACAAGAAATCTGGGTTGCTCGCGGGCCGCGACCTAGTTAATTGAATCTTTCGCGGGGCGCGAGGCCCCATTGCTTGCCGGGCACACAAGTGAGCCACGTGTTTGGACACGTGGCAAGACCTGCCATGACTCAACAAAACCCTAACCGCCTTTTGGCCCTGGCGGGGCGCGAAAGCCCCTGTTGTTTCTCTCGCGGGCCGCGAGGAACTCCTGTTCCAGCCCTATAAATGGGGATCATCGGCCTCAGTTGAGAATCGTTCAATTTTCGATATTCCCTCTCAACTCTGATAGTATAAGTAATTCCCGGGTATTATACCCTCTAAAATAGCGAAGCTCTGTCTCGATGTAAGTATCATAACCCCCGGTTACGTATTAGATACGCTGCCCGATTGATCTAGTGCTCCGTAACGCCTGTCGAGGCTCTGCCCGACGTAGTCGTTGGAGTTCTGTCTCGGGGAGGGTATAACTAATGTAAATTGGGTTATTATACTAACGCGTGTGCATTGTTTAATTAATAGATTATAACCAGGAAGTCAAAAAGGAAATACCTAAAATAGCAATGTGAGTAATCCTCTTTTTGTGAAACCTTTTGTGAACTATTTTTACAAAACCTCAAATGTTTTACACTATAATTAACAGTGATTGAGTATTTGTATTCTACAATTATCGTCGGTATGTTGGGGTTTTGTATACAAAATTTGTTACTACACTGTGAGTAGTAGCATGACCACAAGTCGGGTTGACAGTACCGTGGGTGGTAATTAAAGTAGATGGAAATAAATGTAATTGCAAATCGCCCTCAATACTGTAAAATGATAAAATCTGTTTTGATTAAACTGGGATTCACTCACCAGTAATTCTTGCTGATAAAATGTTTTAAACACGTGTTTTTGGTAAGTTAATGTGAAGCCAATAAAAGCCAGCTGGAGAGCACTGAAGACTTAGAAAAGTGGCCATAAAAGTTACCTAATTAAAAAGGAGAAATTGTTTTCAATAATTAGGGTTATTCCCTATAAGTGTACTAAAATGAAAATTGGGTTTTATCCCAGTATTCTATTTTAAAGATTTTGGTGTTTAACTCTGATAAAAATATTTCCTAACTACGGTCCTGATGAAAATTTCCACTGCCAAATTAATAAACACCGATACCATCTGACTTGCTCACGGCTCTCCCTCCCGGGGTGGGGTCGGGGGTTGTGACAGCGTGACTTTGAGATTGAGGAAGTGAAAATGAGGCTATTTCAATTTTCACTAAAGGACAAGACAAAGCAATGGTTCTTCACGCTTCCAGCGAATATCATATGTACATAGGCCGAGATGCAACAAGTGTTTCTCGACGACTACTACTCAATAGCAAAGACCGATGATGCAAGAGATGAAATCCGGTTGTTTCGACAACTCTCGAGGGAATTGTTACATGTGGCTTCGACTCGGTTTAAAGAATTGGTTCGGAAATGTCCTCACCATCAAATTCCAAAGTGGGAGTTATTGAAGTGTTTTGTAAGGGGATTGGATGCCGTTAAACAAAAGTATTTACTATCGACAAGCAATGGCACTTTGTTAAACAACCATGAGGAAGATGATTGGGATTTTCTAGAGAAGATGAGTAAAAATTCAAAGGCGGTTGCATTGGTGGACCGAGCAAAAAAGCATCCAACCTCAAGGTCCTGGCCCGATCGCGATGCTAATTCTAAAGATCGGATTGAAACATTGGAGCGGGAGTTGGCCCGCATGAAGAAGAAAGAAGTGGGTGCTGTGAAATATACCGTATATGAAAAATGTGGTGACATCGGTCACCGGACCGAGAATTTCCAAGCCACCACGGATGTGAATCAAGTGTATAGAGACCATAGGCAATACGATATGAACTCCAACACTTACCACCCCAGGTTGAGGAACCATCCTAACTTTAGGTATGGTAATGCTTCCAACCAAATCAACCCGAATTACCAATCGGGAAATCAAGGTGGGTATTCGCACCAAACTCGCCAAGGAGGTAACCAAGGGGGTTACCAAAGGAACTAAAATCAAGGCGGTAATGCAGGTGGCAATTCAAACTCTCAAATGGGCGGTGATGACTCGCTAAGTTACAAGCTCGATGCAATCATGAATGCCATCACCACTTCAAATCAAGAGATCAAATCCGAGATGAAGAAGGAGTTTGAGGTGCGAGACAAGTCGCACAAGGCGTTGGAAAAACAAGTGGGTCAACTTGCGGAAGAAATGGCCCAAATGCGAGGAAGTGGAGGAAGATTCCGGAGCGAAACCGCAATGAACCCTAAGTATCAAAGCGCTAGCACGAGCAACGTGAGGAATGCACACATTAGCATGGTAAGTCTTCTTTCAAACGATCAAAATTGTAGTGTCGAAAGCATTCCACCACCACAATTCGTTGATGGTGTAGTGGAAGATGTAAGTGATGAGCCAGAAAGCGAAAATGAACAAGAAATGATTTCACAAACTAAAATTGATACTGTAACTAAAAATTCTTTTTGTGAAAATTGTTTAAATCAACTTAACCCGATTAATGCATCAAAAGTTGAGGTACAGTACCCACCGAAGGACGAGCGGTGGGAAAATTTTAAATAAGCAAAAATTAATTTACCGTTACTCGATGACATTAAAAAGGTTCCGACTCATGTGGAATGCTTAAAGGAGTTAAGCATCGAAAAACGGCACAACAAATTACCCAAACCGGTTGATTTGATATCTCATGTTAGTGTCGTTTTATCAAGTGCCCTCCCCTAAAAAGCACAAGATCCGGGACATCCTCTTATTTCAATACAAATTGGTACATTCAAAATTAAGAGGGCGTTCCTAGATCTTGGAGCTTGTGTGAGCATCTTGCCCGGGAGTTTGTACGACCAATACGATTTTGGTCCATTGAAAAAGTTTGGCACTCCCGTGGTGTTGTCCGATCAGACTCCCACGCATCCAAGGGGGATGGTGGAAGATGTGATTGTGAAGGTGGATGATTGCTACTACCTAGTGGACTTTTTGGTAGTAGACTATGTTGGATGTGTTGAGGACACCCAACCGATAGTCATACTGGGTAGACCGTTCCTTGCAACACCTAATGCCATAATAAACTATGCAACGGGAATGGTAAGCATGAAGTTTGGGGACCGGGAATTGATTTTGAATGTTTTCCCTAAATTTACTAACCCACTTGGTGAGGATAAGTTTCCTAAGAAGGAACTGAATCCAAACAAAAAGGTATGTGCTATGGTTGGTAGGTTTGGAGAAACAAAGAAGAAGACGGTCAAGAAGAAGACAGTCAAGAAGAAGAAGGCGAAGAAGTCGCCTCAAGAAAAGAAGAAGGAAGAGGAAGTGAGGAAGCTTGGCCTATTTGGGAGTAGATGGTATGAATCATCGGTGGGTGAATTCGAGGAGTTCGTGGGCGGCAAGTGTCACGGCCCCTGACCCGGTTTGACCCGTTTCAGAAGCCGCGGGACAGAAATACTGCGGTATTTAATTGATTAAGTTTAACAGCGGAAGTTTATTTAACAGGATCGTTTAAAGCTAAAATTTTCCAGATTATTTTATTTCACAATTCGGGATAAAACCCCGATAATTTATAAAAGTATGATTTTATAAAATCTTTATTTTACAAACTTATTTCCTTATTTTTATAATGAGCCACTATTTCAAGCTTGTAATGCTTCTCAGCACTTTTTCCTGAATTACAGCAAATCACCTGAAACATGTTTGAAAAAGGTTTTGTCAGCGGGAAATACTGAGTGAATCATTCTATTTACTAAAATGACACATTTGTTATAATTTACAGTATTAAGGAAGATTACAATGTTTCTGATATCAAACCAATTACCCACAGTACTTTGTCACTCGACCCATTGGCCCTTCCGTCCAATGGTGTCTGTGACTATGGTCATATCACCCCTTGGCTGCCCCAATGGTGAAGATTATCAAGTAATGTATACAAAACCCCACATACCGGCTGTAATATGGTGATTACATAAACTTAATCCCTGTAATTATAACTTTGAAATAAATAGGGTTTTGTGAAATAATTTGATAAAAAGAGAATGACTCACATTGCTGATTTAATATGGTCAGAGTCTAATCTATGATTTAGCCTTGTTAACCTAATATAAATAACAATGCACACAAAACTGGGTTAGTAATCAATCCAGCAATTACGATAATTTACGAGATCAAATTCTCACAATGAATGACAAAATGCAATACTTCATCCATCGAATTAACGATGATCCGTTGAATTAACAACGAATGACAAAGTATAATACTTTATCTATCGAATTAACGATGATCCGTCAAATTAATGACGAATAATAAAGTATAACCCTAATGTGGGCGGCACTTAAACATTCATTGGATATATTGATCGTCGGATAAATGAATCGTAGCAGCGATTGTGCTAATACCCTGTTTTGCGGCAGAATTTCGAGATCAGTGTGTGGATTGAAAGTGTTTCTGTTATAACTCAGTGTAGGAGTGGAATTTTTACGTCGTTTTTGTGCCAGAATTCAAGTCCCAAACAGCCCTATTTATACTGAAAATTTGACACCGTCGCGTAGCGCGACGGGTACCCCTCTAGCAGTCGCGCTACGCGACTGCAAACCTATTTTTATAGAGTAGCTACGTGCATGGGTAGGTTTGCTGAGTCGACAGTTTTGTGAAATTCTATTTTGACAGAAAGTTATTTAGATAATCGTAACTAGGGTTTTACCCCCCCTGAGTTTTAGGGGCCCTAATCCTGATTCTGAAAATTATGAAAATTTTAGGGTTTGTTCAGAATCACTTGGGTGTCTCAATTAGGGTTTCCTTTTGGACTAATTAATTTAATAATTATGACTTTTGATTAGAGTTGTTACAGCAAGCACGCCATTCGACCACCATGAGGTGGTAAGTTGATTGTTGTTGTATATGTCTTATACTTCGTTTTAGTTTATTTCCATAGTCTAGTTTGTTTTGTTGTACATTTTCACTCTGTAATTTGTTTTGTTTAGTAGTTAAATGAACATTGGGGGTGTGTTCACTATATAACCCTCACGAGACCTCTCGTCTTCCCGTGCTACCGGGAGGTTTAAAAGGGCTTGTTGCATAAGCTAAATGCAACCGTGATTCCTACGAAAGTGGGTTAGGTTTGTTGTTGTTATAAATTATTTTTCCACAAAAATTCTAATTAAAGTAACGAATGGCATGGTAAATCTTCTATAAAAATGGCAGAACAAGTAACTAACAGACGTTGATGGTTGTGAGAAGCATGCTTCTACACAAGGATTTAGATTTTTAGGTACAAATGTTCGGGAGACAACCATTTTTATCGAAGATGGAAGACTGCGCGAGGAACAAGAAACAATCAGGTGCATTCGTTTCCCTTTTATTTGAGTATTAGTTAGATAACAAGTGGATTGTAATTGTATAATATTGACCGAGGTGGAATTTTTGGGAGTTGGTCGTGTCACATCCCTTGTGCATTTTAAAGACTCCATTTTTGCACATTGAGGACAATGTTTACCTCAAGTGTGGGGATGGGGAGAAAAAAGTTTGTTTTTTTGACCTCTTTCATTTAAACACTACACATTAAGGACAATGTTGACCTCAAGTGTGGGGATGAGGGATAATTTCAAATTTTTTTCAAAAATGTCTTGGTTTTAAGCAATCTAAAAAGCACAAGTAACGAAATCGATGAGGGATTACCCACCCATTTGGTCTATTGTCATGGTCAAGTTCAAACAATTAACATGAATGGTACTTAGCGGGTGGTTATTTGGGAGTAGTCCGCCCAAGAAACTAACATATCATGCATGTCACATACCATACCCCTTATACGTGAAGTGTTGAGCCACTTTTACATCATAGATTTACCTATACGTTGGATCACTGGAAATGGTCCTACGTACCTTGGACTTAGCTTTCCTTTCTTTCCAAATCTGACTACTCCTTTCCAAGGAGAAACTTTCAACAGTACCTTGTCACCTACTTGAAATTCTAGCGGTTTGCTTCTATTGTCTGCATAACTCTTCTGACGATCTCGAGCCGTCTTCAATCTTTCCTTGATTTGAGTAATCTTATCAGTTGTTTCTTGTACTATTTCAGGACCTGACAATTGACTTTCTCCGATTTCTGCCCAGCAAACTGGAGTTCTGCACTTTCTTCCATACAGTGCTTCAAATGGAGCGGTATCAATGCTTGAGTGATAACTATTGTTATAGGAGAATTCAATTAATGGTAAGTGATCATCCCAACTTCCACCAAAGTCTATCACACATGCTCGGAGCATGTCTTCTAGAGTTTGGATTGTCCTTTCACTTTGCCCATCTGTTTGTGGATGATATGCAGTGCTCAAATTTAGTCGAGTTCCCATAGCTTGCTGGAAACTTTTCCAGAAATGGGAAGTAAAACGACTATCTCTATCCGAAACAATGGAGAGTGGAACTCCATGTAAGGATACAACTTCATCTACATACAATTTAGCCACTCTTTCCATGCTAAAAGTTTCTTTCATTGGTAAGAAGTGAGCTGATTTGGTTAATCGATCCACAATTACCCAAATCGCATCATTACCTTTTCTGGTTTTGGGTAACTTAGTAACAAAATCCATTGTTATAAGTTCCCATTTCCATACTGGCATCTCTAACTGTTGTAGTAGACCTGAAGGTTTCTGATGTTCTGCCTTAACTTGTGAACAAGTAAGACATTTAGAAACATAGCTGGCTATGTCCCTTTTCATTCCTATCCACCAGAAATTCTTCCTTAAGTCTTGGTACATCTTATTGTTTCCTGGGTGCATAGTGTACCTAGATTTATGAGCTTCTTCTAAAATCTTAGGTCTTAAGTCTCCCTGCTTAGGTACCCAGATTCTACTTTTATGGAATCTCCAAATTCCATCTGCTCCTTGTTCTAATTCCTTGATTCGTCCTTTCATTCCTTCAGTATCATCCTTGATTGCTGTAGTTTGAACATTCTTCAATTGTTCCATTAAATCTATTTGTAGATTTAATCTGAGAGCACGAACTCGTCGTTGTTTCTCATAATACTTACGACTTAAGGCATCTGCAACTACATTCGCCTTTCCTTCATGATATTGAATATCACAGTCGTAGTCACTTAGGATTTCCATCCATCTCCTTTGCCTCATGTTTAACTCTTTTTGCCCAAATATGTATTTTAAACTTTTGTGGTCTGTGTAGACAGTAAATTTACTTCCGTAAAGATAATGTCTCCAAATCTTAAGGGCAAAAATTACGGCTCCTAATTCTAAATCATGAGTCGTATAGTTTTCTTCGTGCTTTTTCAATTGCCTTGATGCATACGCAATTACCTTCTTGCGTTGCATAAGCACACATCCAAATCCTAATTTTGAAGCATCACAATATACTTCAAAATCTCCAGTTCCTTCTGGTAAGGCTAAGATTGGTGCATGGGTTAGTTTCTGTTTCAAAATCCTAAAAGCTTCTTCCTGTTTGGGTCCCCATTCAAACTTAGTGGCTTTACAGGTTAACTTAGTTAATGGTACGGTTATCTTGGAAAAATCCTTAATAAACCGTCTATAATACCCAGCTAAACCTATAAAACTTCTTATTTCCATTGCTGTTTGTGGAACCTTCCACTTGGTAATTGCCTCTATCTTAGCAGGATCTACATGAATTCCTTCATGGTTTACCATGTGTCCTAAAAATTGCACTTCTTGTAACCAAAATTCACATTTCGAGAATTTGGCATACAACTTTTCTTTTCTTAACAAAGTTAAGAGTGCATGAAGATGTTCACAATGCTCTGTCTGACTTTTAGAATAAATAAGTATATCGTCTATAAAGACAATTACAAATTTATCTAAATACGGTTTACAGATCCTATTCATCATGTCCATAAATGCTGCAGGCGCATTTGTTAATCCGAAGGGCATGACTGTAAACTCGTAATGACCATACCTAGTTCTGAAAGCAGTCTTAGGTATGTCTTCTTCTTGTACCTTCAATTGATGATATCCAGAGCGTAAATCTATCTTAGAAAAATATCTAGCCCCCTGAAGTTGATCAAAAAGATCATCAATCCTAGGTAATGGATATCGATTCTTAATTGTAACCTTATTCAATTCTCTATAATCGATACACATTCTCATTGAACCATCCTTTTTCTTCACAAACAACACTGGCGCTCCCCACGGGGACGAGCTAGGTTGTATGAATCCTTTACTTAGTAATTCATCTAATTGTTGTTTCAGTTCTAACATTTCTGTGGGTGCTAACCGATAAGGTGCCTTGGCTATCGGTATAGTTCCTGGAATTAGATGAATTCTAAATTCTACTTCCCTATCTGGAGGTAATCTCGGTAAATCTTCTGGAAATACATCAGGATATTCTGAGACTACTGGTATTTCCTTAAGATCTTTTCCCTTAGTGCTGATGATTACCGAAATCATATACACTATTCCTTGTTTTCGTTCATAATTAGCAATTTTCATTACTGATATGAACTTCATGGCCTTACGCGGTTTATCTCCTGTAATCCTAATTACTTCTCCGGTGGGTGATTGAATTTCTATGGAATTCTGATCACAAAGGATTCTAGCATGGTTGGTGACTAACCAATCCATTCCTAATACCACATCAAATTCAGCTAATTTCATTGGCAATAGTTTTGCAGAGAATTTATGTCCTAAAAGTTCTATGTTTCCTTCCTGCAAAATTTTATCTATTTTAACTGAATTTCCGTCTGCTGTTTCAACTGTAAAAATCTGCCTAATATTGGTTAAAGGTAAACTAAGAGCTTGGCAGAATGAAGTATTTATAAAACTTTGGTTTGCACCAGAGTCAAATAATACTTTTGCGTACACGTTGTGAACTAAGAACGTACCCGCTATCACGTCCGGAATGAGCTCTGCTTCTTGAGTGGTCAGCTGAAATGCCCTGGCATTCTTCTTAGTAGTTCCTTCGGTTGTCTTGGGTTTGTTATCTACTGGTTTGACCAATTTAGGACATTCTGTTTTATAATGCCCTGCTTCACCACAGTTAAAACAGATTACGGTTTTCTTTCTGCAGTTTTCTTCACGGTGACCTATACCCTTGCAAAGATTGCAAGTTAAATTACATTTTCCGTAATGCTTCCTTTTGCAATTTCTACAGAAAGGTGGATTTGAATATTGCCCTGTTCCTCTTTTCTTGAAATTATTATTATTACCCGCCCGAAATCCTTGGGTAATCTTCTGAGCTAGTTCCTTTTTCCTATCTTCATCTCTTGTGCGCACCAATTCATCGGTTAGAGTGTTAGCTAATTCTACCGCATCATCAATAGTGCGAGGTCTCGCAGCTTTAACAATATTGCGGATTTCGCTAATTAGCCCCCAAATATAGCGAGAAATGAGTACCGGTTCTGGCGAAGCCAGTGTTGGTACTACTCTAGCATATTCAAAGAATGTCGAGGTATAACCACGACAATCCACACTCATCATTCGATGATTTAGAAACTTATTCTCCATCTGTTCCTTTTCATACTCAGGACAAAATTTTCTCTCCACCAAACCCTTAAATTCTTCCCAAGTCATAGCATAAGCTATTATTCTTCCTTTTGATTGTAACACAGTATTCCACCATTCAAGTGCACTTTCTTTGAACAGATTGGATGCATACATAACTTGATCATCTTTACCACATTTACTTATTGCAATGACTGCTTCGGTTTTCTCTAACCAACGCAGTGATGCAGTTGCTCCTTCATTGCCTGCAAATTCAGTGGGTTTACAAGCAAGGAATTCTTTGAAAGTGCAACTAGGCGTTGCAGTTTTCATTTTCTTGGGTAATGGAGCTTGATGTGGTTCCTTATTATGGTTATCATGATTATTGCCTCCATTTACACTATTACTGAAGTTATCTTCAGTAATCTGTTTACTAGGAACAATTTGTTGCGGTTCGGGTGGATTCTTTATAGCAGCGACGAATGCTGGAATAGCATTAGCTATCCCTTGAGCAACAATGTTTTCGATATCTTGCCGAGTCATATATTGATCTCCTGGATGTTGCTCAGACTGATTATCTTCATTTACTGGTTCATTACCATTGTTGGCCATCTGATTAATATATATATATAGCTTTTATTAGTATCTGCTAAATAATAATTACATACAAACAATCAGAAAATTTTATAATACAGATATAGTCCAAACAATCGATTTCTCGATTTCTTTTTATATCTATCATAGTATGCATCGTTACACACCAATATCATACAGAGTTTTATTTGTTATTTACAGACTAACTTTATTATTACTATTATACAAACACTGTTTTACCATCCTACTATCTCTCGTCACTTGCTGTTCTAAAAACGTAGTTCCCTCTCATCGTACTTCCAGGCAATCTGTCCCCCTATTTCCCTGATTCTAGTTCCAGCATCAAACAACTCTTCACCAAAGTGGCGAAGTTCAGCCATGTTTTCATTACTCATGGGTGGATTAGGTAGGGGTTCTGGATCGAATTGTGGAAGAAAAGAGTAAGGATCATTGACAATATTTTGAAATTGCCAATCGTTCGTCCACCATTCGTCCATTCCTATGGGTTGGGAGTGGACTATTGGATCTGGAATTGCTGGTTCCCAATTCATAGGGAATTGGTTTCCAAGAGGATAATTAAAAATATTATTATTATTATTGACAGGCTGAATGGTTTCACAGCTTGCCAACAGGAAATTTATCTCATCTTGAAAAGTTCTTTCCTGGGTTGGATTGGAGCTCTCTCCGATTTCTCTCTGAGCTGGTATAGACCCTTGTCCAACTTCCATTACTACTTCTTTAGTAATTTCCTCCATCTGTATTTCTATCTCCTTATCCTTCTCTTTGTCTCCAGTTTCCATTTCTTGTTGTTTAGAACTCTCTCCGGTTATAACTTCTTTTCCCTTTTTCAAAGGATTGTTTATTTTGGGCAGTTTTTTAGCTGGCTTCTTCTTACGGATTTTCCTCCATCCTACATAAGTTCTTTTCTTTTGTTTTGGCTTGCTCAAAGGTGGAGCCTTGAATTCTACTGGTTGTTCTATATCGGGATAGTAGCTAGTATATTCTTTGGAAGCTTCGATATTCACTGGGTAAAGATTTAGGTTCTGAAAAACTTCAGATATCCCACTCATGCTGATGTAGCATATATGCAAAATGCATAAAATACTAAGTTAAAATTTAAATAACTTTGTAATTTATTACACACTGTGTACTAGTTGATTACAAAGATAACTAACAAACACACTTAGGTTTCAAATTTTATTTATCACACAGGGTTTCTAGATTGTGAGAGTAGGGTGCTAAACTTTTAAAGATTTATATTTTCTGCTACTGTGGCTAGCATATATAAATTTGCCCATTTCTCATCTAGTTTATCTTCCCAAGGTGATTTATCAATTAATTCCTGAGTTTCTTGTTTAATCCTCTTTTCTCGAATTTTCTCTTTACTTTTCTTAATAATCATTTCCCTTCTTCGAGGAGAAAGTGATTCCTCGTATTGTGCCTTTCGCACGAATATTCCTTCTTCAGGAATTTCAGTCTGATTTGAGGATTTGGTTCGGGATGAACTTCCCTTCTCATTAGATGATCTATCTAATTTAAGATAGATACTTGACAGCTTTTTCTTACCCATACTGTAACTAACAAATAATCAAATAATCAGTTAATAATACAAATAATCACATAATAGTAATCAGGAAAAATTAAGTATTTCTAAATACTTAATTAGCTTAACTCAGTGGCTCTGATACCACCTTTTTCTGTCACGGCCCCTGACCCGGTTTGACCCGTTTCAGAAGCCGCGGGACAGAAATACTGCGGTATTTAATTGATTAAGTTTAACAGCGGAAGTTTATTTAACAGGATCGTTTAAAGCTAAAATTTTCCAGATTATTTTATTTCACAATTCGGGATAAAACCCCGATAATTTATAAAAGTATGATTTTATAAAATCTTTATTTTACAAACTTATTTCCTTATTTTTATAATGAGCCACTATTTCAAGCTTGTAATGCTTCTCAGCACTTTTTCCTGAATTACAGCAAATCACCTGAAACATGTTTGAAAAAGGTTTTGTCAGCGGGAAATACTGAGTGAATCATTCTATTTACTAAAATGACACATTTGTTATAATTTACAGTATTAAGGAAGATTACAATGTTTCTGATATCAAACCAATTACCCACAGTACTTTGTCACTCGACCCATTGGCCCTTCCGTCCAATGGTGTCTGTGACTATGGTCATATCACCCCTTGGCTGCCCCAATGGTGAAGATTATCAAGTAATGTATACAAAACCCCACATACCGGCTGTAATATGGTGATTACATAAACTTAATCCCTGTAATTATAACTTTGAAATAAATAGGGTTTTGTGAAATAATTTGATAAAAAGAGAATGACTCACATTGCTGATTTAATATGGTCAGAGTCTAATCTATGATTTAGCCTTGTTAACCTAATATAAATAACAATGCACACAAAACTGGGTTAGTAATCAATCCAGCAATTACGATAATTTACGAGATCAAATTCTCACAATGAATGACAAAATGCAATACTTCATCCATCGAATTAACGATGATCCGTTGAATTAACAACGAATGACAAAGTATAATACTTTATCTATCGAATTAACGATGATCCGTCAAATTAATGACGAATAATAAAGTATAACCCTAATGTGGGCGGCACTTAAACATTCATTGGATATATTGATCGTCGGATAAATGAATCGTAGCAGCGATTGTGCTAATACCCTGTTTTGCGGCAGAATTTCGAGATCAGTGTGTGGATTGAAAGTGTTTCTGTTATAACTCAGTGTAGGAGTGGAATTTTTACGTCGTTTTTGTGCCAGAATTCAAGTCCCAAACAGCCCTATTTATACTGAAAATTTGACACCGTCGCGTAGCGCGACGGGTACCCCTCTAGCAGTCGCGCTACGCGACTGCAAACCTATTTTTATAGAGTAGCTACGTGCATGGGTAGGTTTGCTGAGTCGACAGTTTTGTGAAATTCTATTTTGACAGAAAGTTATTTAGATAATCGTAACTAGGGTTTTACCCCCCCCCCCCCCTGAGTTTTAGGGGCCCTAATCCTGATTCTGAAAATTATGAAAATTTTAGGGTTTGTTCAGAATCACTTCGGTGTCTCAATTAGGGTTTCCTTTTGGACTAATTAATTTAATAATTATGACTTTTGATTAGAGTTGTTACAGCAAGCACGCCATTCGACCACCATGAGGTGGTAAGTTGATTGTTGTTGTATATGTCTTATACTTCGTTTTAGTTTATTTCCATAGTCTAGTTTGTTTTGTTGTACATTTTCACTCTGTAATTTGTTTTGTTTAGTAGTTAAATGAACATTGGGGGTGTGTTCACTATATAACCCTCACGAGACCTCTCGTCTTCCCGTGCTACCGGGAGGTTTAAAAGGGCTTGTTGCATAAGCTAAATGCAACCGTGATTCCTACGAAAGTGAGTTAGGTTTGTTGTTGTTATAAATTATTTTTCCACAAAAATTCTAATTAAAGTAACGAATGGCATGGTAAATCTTCTATAAAAATGGCAGAACAAGTAACTAACAGACGTTGATGGTTGTGAGAAGCATGCTTCTACACAAGGATTTAGATTTTTAGGTACAAATGTTCGGGAGACAACCATTTTTATCGAAGATGGAAGACTGCGCGAGGAACAAGAAACAATCAGGTGCATTCGTTTCCCTTTTATTTGAGTATTAGTTAGATAACAAGTGGATTGTAATTGTATAATATTGACCGAGGTGGAATTTTTGGGAGTTGGTCGTGTCACATCCCTTGTGCATTTTAAAGACTCCATTTTTGCACATTGAGGACAATGTTTACCTCAAGTGTGGGGATGGGGAGAAAAAAGTTTGTTTTTTTGACCTCTTTCATTTAAACACTACACATTAAGGACAATGTTGACCTCAAGTGTGGGGATGAGGGATAATTTCAAATTTTTTTCAAAAATGTCTTGGTTTTAAGCAATCTAAAAAGCACAAGTAACGAAATCGATGAGGGATTACCCACCCATTTGGTCTATTGTCATGGTCAAGTTCAAACAATTAACATGAATGGTACTTAGCGGGTGGTTATTTGGGAGTAGTCCGCCCAAGAAACTAACATATCATGCATGTCACATACCATACCCCTTATACGTGAAGTTTTGAGCCACTTTTACATCATAGATTTACATATATACATGTTTCTTTGTTTGAGTGGACCGTTAGTCAGTCGCGTATTGTAGAACTTGCAACTTTTGATACGTTTGAGACCATAGACCGAATACAAGCACGAGAATGATTAAGGCATTAGGTAAACCTTTTACTTTAAAACCATTTATCTATCCTTACCCAAACAAATCCCCTAGTCCCCCATTTTGAGCCTAAACCTTTCGTTTGATCAACCCGTTTAGCCCACAACCATTAAACCTTTTCTCTTTGAACCCGTGTGATGAAAATTAGATTATAGGATTATGTAGTTGTATAGTTGTGAATTATATTTGTGAAAAAAAATGAAAATTCAGAAAAGGTTGCGAAAGAAGAATAGAAAATCGTTGAGAAAGAACAAAAATATGAGTTATTAGTTGTTGAATAAAAGGCGAAAATCGTTGCCTCTTAGTTGATATTTATAGCTAAATTTGTTTAGCATAGTCGTTTGTAATGAAAATCGAATTTTTCATCACCTTAGCCACTTTAAAATATCCAATTTTCTACCCTTAGCCTAGCCCCATTACAACCCTTCAAAGACCTTTTGAGTTGTGCTTAGTATTCGTGTTCGGTGGTGGAGAATGATTGAGTTGCAAGCATATGCGGGTACGTGTTCTAATTGGTTTTTAGTGATTGTTTAAAAAAGTGCTAATTCATTATCTAATTAGCCAAATTTTAAACCGAGTGGAGAGAACATTGTGAGGGATGTGCATGGTTTATTAGTTTCAAGGGCGGGTTAATCTTGGGTAACCATTTTATATGAGATTATTCACTTTATCGTTAAATATTTCATAAATTGTAAAAAAAACTTTGAACCAGGTATGACATTAGACCTTAACCTTAGTCTCGAGAATGAGACGTGTGTTTCTCGTTCGACCCACGTGAAAGTGAAAAAACAGATTTGCTTGAGGACAGCAAAAGACAAGTGTGGGGATGTGATACGTGGTCGAAAACCAGTGTTCGTATTTGTTTAAATTAATGTTTTTACGTGATTTTTAGTTTGGTTTAGCCAAATTTTGATTCGATTTATGTTTTGCAGGTCTAACGAAGTTTAAGGAGCTAATCGGGAACTTTACGGACCACCAGGACGAAAAAGAGACTACTGGGTCGCAAAACGGATCAACCGGGAGCAATATGCGCGAAAAAGAGGAAGTGCAGAAAACAAGCACCGTCGCCGACGCCTCCCAAGGCCGTCGGCGACGCCGTCCGCTTATCCTAGTCGCCTACAAATCTTCGTAACCAGCAAGTTAAGCCGTCAGCCACCACCCAGATTTACACAAGGTGTCGCCGACGCCACTATAGGCCGTCGGCTACGGCCTGTCGTTTCTTCCGATGCGAATTTTTTGTTTCCTTGGTTGTTGGGACGAGTTATATGATAATTTTGACCAAGAATTCGGGAGTTACACAACATACTTGAGTTTTGAATCATCTTTGGGGCATGGAAACACCACCAATCCATTCTCGAATCATTCAATCATCAAATCCATTATCCGATTTCACCATCTACATCCGTTCTACAAACCCTAATCATCCATTATTCCATCATTCCTTCAACCCTTTATCATCACCAACCATAACCACCATTTACATCATTTCCAAAGCTTCAAAATGTTGAAGCTCAAGTTCTCATCCGTTATTCATCGTGTTCCATTCACCATGAGCGGCTAATTCTCGGAGGTTTCACCCCGGTGTAGGTGATTGTAAGTCTAGGGTTTGAGCAATGTTCTTAGTTTGATTTTGTGACAAATTGATTTGTATTTGAATTGTTTGATAATTGTCTTCCATTGGAACTATATTTGTGAATTGTCGAATGAGATATGAAATTTGACTTTGCAAAATAAGTTTGTGTACTTATGCTTTATCAATCAAAAGGTTTTACTTGTCCGAAGTAACGAAGTGCATTGTGGTCCGTTATTCGCGTTGATAGCAAATGGCACCTACCTAAGCTTCATAATAGAAATCTGTTAATAACAACTTCATTTGAATCAAATTTAAAACGTGTAGGAACCCTAGGATTGCATTCACCGAACCGGGTGTGAACCTTGTTTACTTATATTGTTTTTAATCCATCAATTACATTTCCGTGTTCTTGTTTAAAGCTTTGTTAGTTAATAATAAAAAACCAAATTGTCGGTTCGTTCCGACCCATTTTCCAACAAACAAAATTCATACAAAACCTAGCGGGCTTCATAAATTGTGACAAACGTTTAAAATCAATCGAATCCACATACAAACCACAAATTCTTCGTGGTTCGACCACTTACTACCGCTAACTATTTGTTTGAGGTAATTTGGGTATTATAATGGAACACCCCTAAAATATAAACCTTTATTTATAAATTCGATGTCGGTAATAAATAAAATGAACTAACTAGGAATAAAAATAACCTAATTAGATAGAAGTCTTGTAGTGACAAGTGAGTGGATTAAAACACCTAAAATAAAAACCTAATAATAGTTGGGGGGCCAAAAGTGTTAGAATTGAAATTAATGATATTAAAACAAAAATTAAACACCAAACACACACTTGTGTGTGTGCCTGGTTCGATCAAACACAGAGGGGGTCGAACAAGACTTCTCCAAACCCTAGTTTTTGCTATTTGATCAAAATTAAAGGCCAAATTCTGTTCCAAATCGAAATCCAAGCATAGAATAGTGATCTCCTCAGTAAAGGGATCATAAGGTATGTAAAATTTCATTGAATGATTCCATCTAAAATTCTGGATGAACACTTATGATTCGAAATTATGCTTGTATGATTGTTGTTTGGATGAAATTGGAATGAAATTGTGTCTAGGAAAAAACCCTAGTCATTAGCTTGTTGAAATTTTGCTCATTACTTGTGAATTCCATAATCACCAATGTAGGTGTTTAGTGGGTTTTGTAGAAACATGTTAAACACTAGGATTATGATTATCATTCTAGTGTATTTTGAGTTCTATGAAGTAATTTCAGATTGTTGATGTGAAAATTCGATACGAACTTGCCAAATTGATGTTTAAGATTGACTAAATAAGTAGTCATAAACTTGATTATAAATCGTATGAAACAATGTCCTTTAGGTGTTTGTAGAAATGCCTAAAAGAAAGCTAAATGATGGAAATTTGAACTAAAACGCGTATTTGTATATTATGGCAAACTATGCGTTATGTGATATGAAAAGAGTTCTAAGCGATTCGTGGTTGAACTCTATAGGCAAGCAAACTGGGATGTTAAGCGGACAAGCCGGTGGTGATACGCGTTTGTAGGGAGAGCTTTGAAGGTATGTAACCTTGTTTCGTTACATTATGTTAATTGGATATTGTAGTCATTCAAAGCTGTATTTTTAAATAAGGATTGCATTAGTAGAAGTGACGATGATCACTACTTAATTGAACGATTCAAAACTTGATTAGAAAATGTTTGGTTGTTGTTGAAATGGTGGACTCCATAAATCAGCCAAATGGGTCAAATAAATGTGTGTTGATTAGATATTGTGAAAATGTTTGAAAGATCATTTGGAGATTATGGATCCCAAGAGCGTAAACCATGGAATTGGTAATGATACGCCAGTGATCGTAAGCTCTGGAAGATGGGTAAATACGCCTTAAGGTCATAAAAATATTAGTGGTAGAATTAGTGCGAAACTATGCGGGTTGAATAACAAAAAGCGGTCTATTAGCCTTTCGGTCCGTAAACTCAATTTTTGACTAGATAATCATGATAGATGTGTTGGTAATTAAATTACGGATGCGTAGGAAAAATAATCACCTAAAACGGACACTTAGATAAAAAGATATGAACGTTTGAAGTTGGAATTTTAGAAAATTAGAGCTGGGCAGGAAATGCAGGTTTTTAACCTGCACCCGCTGGAAAACGGGTTCCCCCGCGGCACGCGACAGGGAACACCAATTTTGTCGCAACACGCGGGAGCGCTCGCGGGGCGCGAAGGATTTAGTTGAGTCTGTCGCGTGGCGCGACAGACTAAAATCTGAATTTTTATTTTGTTTTCTAATTGTTTGATATTAGAACTTGTTTATATGTCTTTTAACGTTGTCAAAACTAACATTTAACGTGGTTTTGACATTAGGTGAAGTTGGTCCTACTCCAGATGGTGATCAAGCAAGAATCCAAGAACCGAACACAATGTTTTGAAGCTTCCACGTTTATCTAACTTTGTTGTAGACAATGTTCATTTTGTAAACACTTAACTTAACGTTTTCGATGTTTAAACTAGTTAGTTAGTTAACTAGAATACTATCACTATGTATGCTTTCCATCATGACTAAGTTTTTAATATGATGCATTTGGTTTAAAAATGCTCACTTTTGTGTTAAAAATCTTAATTAATAAGACGGGTGTTACATATAAATATTATCTTTGACCGGATCACGACACATCCGATCATGAATGGATCAGTCGCTATTTGAAGGTGATTTATGTTTTATATTTTCATTTTTTTGCTATGAACAAAGAAATCCCTTTCTTTTCCATATTTTCTGGTTAAAGAATACAAGTTTTTGTCTTCGCTAAATCATCTACAATCCAGAGGATGTTATTTATCTTCAAGTTATTTAACCTTGAGTCATCTACGTTCCAACCATGCTCTCTGTCTCGATTTCAAGGGCGTCACTGATTTGTGTTTTGTTTTTTCTTCGATACGGCGAATCGCTTAATTTTGGGATTAGGGTCCAGTGACGATGATTTCTTTCTGGCTTTCTCTGCGTTGGATCTAGGTGAAATCTCCTTTCTATCTTAGTTTTTTTTCTAGATCTATTAATATGTAATTTTGAGATCTTGCTTTATAGTTTAACTTAATTAGTATATATTTACGGTGATATTACAGTCTGGTTTAGAAGTTTTACATTAGTGTTTCTTATATGATCCGGCATGAATGCAATTACTAACCCGATCCTGTTAATGGATCGGGTCATATTCGTTTAATTGTTTCATCAATAATTAATTTCTTACCAGTTATTGTGTAAAATTTAATTTAGTAGCTTGGATTTGAAATTTGAATTGGACCTTATTTTTGAAGTCAAAGATCGTGATTGACTCAGAATTGATGAGGATGTTTTTAATTAGAGTTTGTTTGGTTTTTTTTATGGAAGTGATTGGGGTAGATAATTTAACCTGTATGGATTAACCATTAGGATTAATCGTCATAACCCAGGTCCCATGTATGGAGGTACATATAATTTGTCAGATCGTTCAGCCTAAAAAATATTGCTCATTCTTTCAGAAAAATCACAGCCTCCGCTTCCATTTATATATTTCATCTGTGTGTTTGATGTTGAATCTAAAAGATGGTTTTAGGGTTTGGATTTATTTTGAATTGTATGATTTATAATGTTAGAACAACTTACTAATGTTGAGAGTTCATGTCTACTAATCAACTTTAGCATTGAGTTCTCCGGTAATGTTACCTAAGCTGCATTTTTTAAGTGAGAGTTATAAATTCTTAAATTATACTTCACATGTCATTTTAGCTCATGTTGTTACCCTGCAGCAACAACTCAAACAATTGCACGACCAAGTGCACCCGACTTCCCGCGACCATGACTAACAAGCAAAGCCATTGTGCTACACAGTGTCGTATCCAAAATTGCATCAACAAAGGTAGTTACAACTTTACTTTTAATAAATATATTCACAATAAGTTAACTCCATGAATCTTTACTCAGACTTGATAATGTTGGGGTTTTTTTTTTTTTTTTGTAGCGTGATGGTTATTAAAGTTGATTGTTGATCATAGTTTCAAAAGTTAAGTTTTTAAATCCTAACCTCTTAACCACCTCAATTTGATTTTCTATAATCTAACTAGGTGAGGTGATTATGGCTGAAATATACATACGATGTTTGCTTTTTTTGTTTCTATAATTGTGCTAGAGCATCAAGAGATGATACATTGTGTAGCCGTGTTTCATTTTCAGTTTGTTGATGTGGACATGGTAGGATCTTTTACCGTGAGATTCATTATATAACTGTGTATATTTGCTATTTTTATGCAAGATCTTGTAGCATGAGATTCATTATGTAGATAAAGGGAAAAATGCTGATACATTTTTTTTTTGAGATTTTAGCGATACAAAGTGGGTCCGAGTGCCTGTATTTTCTTCCTTGACTCTTCATTTATTATTAAAAAAATTACTATAAGACTTGGTGTTAGTGTTGTTTTGTGCCCTTCTGATTCAGTTGAGTCATATGCAAGATACGACTGCAGCAGAGGCTTATTTATGTGATGAAGAAATTTTCAGAGTAAGCATTCATAATGTTATTTTAATCTATTATCTATCTATTATATATAATAAATGAAAATAATTTGGGACACGTGTCGCAATATTAGGGAATTATAGATTCAGTTTTGGCGGGAAAATCCTGGGCCGCTTTTCAGTGATGCGGGATCCGAATCCATTTTATTGACCCAACTTTTCGAAATGGATCCTTTATGTTCCATTTTCTCATAAACTCATCATCCTCTCCATCCTATATCGTTGGTTTCTAATAGTTATTTGGCCCTGGTGTGGCTAATATATGTGGGTCCATTTTTTCAGCATACCCGTCAACAGGTGAGATCAGTCCAGTGCAATCTGATAACTATTAGAATATACGTTACATTTTTTATTAGTTCTGCTGAGTGAATACGTTGTATTGGTGCAGGGTAGGACCTTCAAGTGTTCGCTTTTTAAGTCTATAATAGAGAGACATGTAACATCTCTAATTAGGGAGGTTAACGAGTCAGGTAAGCACACAATTTTATAACTTATAAGTTCATGATCATGTTCCACTAAAAGATAGCTAGAAAGGAATTGGGTCAATGCGTTGAAAGTCCCTGACACCCTCATGTTGGATTTCATTTTTTCCTTTAGCAAAATGTAATTGATGTTATTTATTTATTTTATTTTATTGCACTTAGTGGCGGCACTGTTATGTAGGGATCAGCATTTGATATTTGGTGCCGTTACCAAATTTCCCGGACCGAATTATATTTGGTATCAATTTGGTACCCACTTTTGGCGGTTATAGTACTGGTACTTTCTCTTCGGTACCGGTAAAATACTGATTTTTATCTTCAAATACACGGTATAAGGAAAATTTATTTTTTTTCTGTTGAAAGATTTGTAGATGAGTTTATTATCAAGCAGGTAAACATTGAAACGAAATAATACTGAAACGCTATAATGTTGAGAACGGTATAATGTTTAAAACGGTATGATATTTAAAACGGTATAATATTTGAAAACGACATAATATTTTAAACAATACACGACATAATATTTTTAAACGATACAAAAATATATTATTTTTTATTTTTCTTCAAAAAAACACCCAAATCTTCAAACAAAAATTCATCCACACCCTAGACGCCTCGTACATGGCTCATAAAAATCGTGGCCTGACACTGAAGCCCTATACACCTCGTTTAGCCCTGAGCCTTCGCCCACCTCGCACCCCCTCCGGGCCGCCCCTGCGAATAGTTTTAGCCTTAAAAATTCCTACATGAATCAAAAGTTATTAAGTTGGTCGTAAGTTGCATGTAACGCGTGTTAGATCATAATGATTGTTTTATTTATACCGTGATGATTGAAAACATCTTAATGAAATAATAACTATATATGAAACATATAGAGCGATCACGCAATATGGAAACTTTGTGTGAAACTTTAAACGGAGATCACTAGGGCTTTGGGGTTAATTTAACGGCTTTGAGTTCTTCTTTCAAAGTCGTTAAACTGTTGACCGAAGAACCACCTTCTTGATCAACGACTTTTTTGGTTGTCATAGCCAACTCCTTTGAGTTTTGTCTAATACTTTCCGCTTTGACTGACTCGCTTGTTAAAAGCTCAATAGCCTCTATAATTCCCTGTTTCTCTATAATTCCCTGTTTCTCTATAATCGTAACAAGAGTCTCGGGATGTTGAGCTTGTCCGCGAGCTCAACAGTCCACGGGAAAAACATGTCGGAGAATATGCAATCGGGAGCAAGATCCCGAATCACTTGTTCGAATGTAGTTTTAAGTATCATCATGCCACGAACCACGGCCTCCGCCTTTTCTGGGGTGGGGGCCGTGTTCATGCTTTCCATTCCCACGGGGAGTCCGACTTCGGACGAGGGGAATGTGACGGTGTGGACCGCGATAGGGTGGCCAGCCGCGGTGTCGCGGTCCACTGAGTCTTGGAATATTAGAGCGTTGTGAACGGTGGTGATGATGGTGGAGCGGACACCACGGGCGGCGAAGAGCCTGGCGGCGTGGACTAGTGGGATTATGTGGCTGGAAGTGAAGAAAGGGAGGAAGACGATGTGGAGGTTGTCGCCGGCGCCGGTGGGAGTCATGATGGATGTGTTTTTCTCCGTTGACATGAAGTTTTTACGTTTGGATTTTGTTTGTGATAGGTATCCTTTTTAATGTTTTAAATTTACACAGTATATTGCTTTTACCGATCAAGAAAAAAAAATCATTACTTTTTGGAGAAATTTACGAAAATTGCCAGGAATATTGTTGACTTACGAAAATGGCCATCTCATGCGTCTTTGGAGAAGCGCATCATCGATTACGAGACACCTTTTGCGTCTGCATGGCTCATTAATGCGTCCGCCAATGCCGAAGTGACACGTGTCTCATCCCATCATCCCATGCGTCCGTGACTCATCCCATGCGTTCGTGACTCATCCCATCATCCCATGCGTCCGTGACTCATCCCATGCGTCGGTGTCTCGTACCGGGATGCGTCTAGAAGTGTCGGGATGCGTCTGAAAGTTGCAGTCATCTCCGGCTCCATCTCCGGCGAGTTGCGTACGCCTCCGGCTCCATCTCCGGCGAGTTACAGACACCTCCAGCTCTGTCTCCGGCAACCATGGCGGCGGTTGGGATTTGGGGGTGGAGATCTGTTGATCGTTTTCACATCTAAACTTTTTCCATTTCGTGTAGGTTGCTAGTGAAGCCAGGTTTTCAGTTGAAGAAATCGCGAATCCTGTACAACAAATCATAAGTTTTGTGCATGCAAATACAAGTACTTGATGCAGAAGCTTTCATGACCATCAATATCCTATTCTGATAATTGATTTGGGGGGTGTAGGGGCTAGGGTGGTAGATGGGTCCTCATTGTCCTTTGCAAGATATAATTTAATTAATAGGGTCTCACATGTTTCACATAATTTGGCTGGATCCATACACGTGTACATTTAAGAAACAAGGACGCATAAGAGGGCTGATGCCCTGTTCCAATGAGGCATAAGCTGGCTATTTTGGAAAATGATATTGGTCAATGGCTATTTTCGTAAATGGCTCTACTTTTTGGAGTATGTAATCAATTGCCGGCCTGGCCGGCACTAAAATTTTAGATATTTATAATATTTTCTTAGGCTAGAGGGTATGGAGAGCCTCATCCCCATGAGGATGGGCCGCCACGTAGGCGCCACATCACCATCCCATGGAGGATGGGCCTCCTTGCATTTTGAGGGGGGTGGAGGATGGGCCTACCACACATTATTTTTAATGTTTAATTTATTTTATTTGTTTAACTTTTATTGTTTAATTTTTATTGTTTAACTTTTTTATTTGTTTAACTTTATAAAAACAATTAAAAATTTAAACTTAAAATAAGACATAAAAAAGATAATAAAATCCATTATATAACATAAATAAAAATTACATAAACTAAAAAAAATTACACTACTCGCTATCGTCTTCGTCTTCGTCACCGTCCACGTCGTTTGTGTTGTTCCATATATGTTCTACAAAATCCTGTTGAAGGTTTGCATGCATGAAGTCGTTGGTTAGTGAGAACGAGTTTAAATCCTGTTGCGCCGGATCTACCGGGACAGTATTCCCGTAAGATGCATTCTAATCATACTCACAAATCGCCCGACATTCGTCTTCAATAATCATGTTATGGAGCAAAATGCAAGCGTACATACAAAGGCGCAACCTCTTCGGTGTGAACCGGCGACTCATTCGGAACCTGCGTCTGAAAACCTCGGCATTGTAAAGGGGTGCATCCGAAAAATAATCGTTCACCAATTTCTCGTGCGCTCCTGTCGTAAAAAATATATAAATACGAGGAAATGAGGAAATAAGGAATAAGGATAATAAAATTTATTAATGATGAACCTTGGCGGTCTCTGTTAATCGGTATTCGTCTTGTAATAACGCTTTCAGACGAGACGTCTTCCTCTTCCTCTTCCTCCTCCATAAGAATCTGTGCCGCCCTTAGCACAGCGTTTGCGTAAAACATCTCCTCTTCCTCCTCCGAAGACGAGGACCACCAAGAATTAGATGACATTGTGGATGAAAAGATATTTTTTTATAAAAGAATGGTATAAAAATAAGAGTGTTTTGGGTTGAAAGTGGGGAGAAAATGGTGAAAAATGATATAAAATGAGAATGTTTTATAGAAAAGGGGGAAAAAAATTTAATTAAAGATCATAGCCGTTGTAAAGGCTACTTTTTGAATTCAAGGCACGTCGTGAGCGTCGTGTGGGTGCCGTTTGTGACGAGCCGGGCCGAGGGGGGCGGTGTGGGGGACCGGCGCCGGGCCTAAGCCGGCCCCAATACCCTTTAGTCTTAGGCAAACCAACTTTCTATTTTATCCTACCTCAACCGCAACATATGAATTCCAATGTAAATGCTCTTGTCTCGTTGTTATTTTATATATTACTACTACAATTTACTAGTTATTCATTGATTGCAGCTTAACGTTGGCGATTATTTACTACTATCTTCATTAGTACTTTTAGCATGGTCTTCATTTTGTTTCCCTTAACCACATTTTATGCAAGGCTGTACCCGAGCATCTTAGAACATTTTTTGGCTCAAGGCGAGTAAAAAGAGGCAGCTTCCTGTAATACAAAGTTAATAATCATATATATAAAAAAATATAACATAACAAAACAATTGTTATAAATTTGTAATGGGTTTTAATTGTTAGGTTTTTTCAAATTTAATTGTTTAACAATTTGAGTAGTTGGTCGTGTGATTTGGGTTTAGAATCCAATTTAGGTTTAATTGTTTAAACTAGTTGGGCCTTGTATCATTTGAAATTAAATTCATTGATTTTTTCAAATATATATTATAATTTTTTTTAAATACAGGCCCCAGGGACTGTCGTCACCCAGCCCTCCCCCAAAGTCGACCCTCATTTTGTGTTACATGAATTGCTATTCTATACACGTAAACAAAATGATTTTTGAAGTCGAGGGTCTTAGTTAAAGTAGCATTTCTATCCTTTAAAGATGCATGAAAGGTATGCTTTAATTCTATCCTCCTTAAGTCCTACAAATAGTTTTGTTATAAATAAGATTTACTAAACTTTACTTGGTTTTCTATTCGTGATATCTTAGATGGAATTGATTGGAATTTAACACGTACTTAATGTTTAGTAAAACATGTTAACTTAAAAACTACTACACCTATTAATAATCTTACAAAACACAACTTAGAATACTAATTATTGTAGCTTGCAACCTTCTTGAACATATAAAAGTTGTTTTTTTTTTTAATTTAATGTAATGCAACCTTCTTGAACATATAAAAGTTGTTTTTTTTAATTTAATGTAATAGAAATAAAATAGTACATGAAGTTATATATAAATTAGAGTAAAATGCTAAAATTGTTCCTAAGATTTGTACATTTTTTTTGTTACACACGCTAAAACATCAGAGGTTCAGTCACAATTTTTTTTTATTTAAATGTAAGAGCCAAATGTATCAAAGTGTCATGAATGATTTGTACATTATACTCTACTAGTTTATAGATCCGTGTATTACACGGTTTTAAGGATAGACATTATGCAATTATATAATGTATACATAACTTTAAATAGCTGAATTATTTTTATTACATACAATAACATAGAAAAATAAAAGTACAATTACACAAATCTCAAAATATTTTTTTAGAGATAGCCTTGAACTATTGGTACTTAGGCCGGAGGGTGTGGGGGCGCCACCCTCGCCAGCTGGGCATCTATAGCGCCCCCCGGCGCTATAACGCCACACCCTGGGCGCCATGGAGGGGCGCCATTGAACTCTCGCCACCATGGTAACGAGCTCGAAGGGCTTTATCAGGTGGGGCCATGTAAATTCAGCCAATGAAAGCTTTTTTTTTTTTATTTTTATTAATAGGGGGCTCCATCCACACCATACAAGTTAAAGAGAAGTGTGATAAAGCCCCAAGGGTGACATGGCGCTGACGTGGAGCTGAGGTGGACTGATAAAGCCCATTGGGACTCCAACCACACCCTATAGCCTTAATAAGAATGGTCAAATTAAGAAGAACACAACAAATGTCGTATACAAGAAACTATTAAGAGATTTGTGTAATTGTACTTTTATTTTAAATTGTTGTATGTAATAAAGTAATTCAGTTATGTAAATTCATGTAGGGAGTATAAACCACATAATTTATATTCTCAAACTCGTGTAATACACGAGTCTACAAGTTAGTAAATTAATGAACTCTTTATCAATTTCGTTGCATGTTGCTTATATTCTACAAACCTATGTACAATGTGTTACGTTGATCAATATAAGAACAATACCAAAAATAAAATAATATGACTGATTAAAATAATTGAAATCAATTTAGATTTTGTTATTTATTAAAAAATCAAATAAAACATAAATCCAAATCAAGATAACAAAAGTATGGTTTTACCCGTGTGGGGGCAGTATGGTTTCCGGGCGAAGGTCAGCTTACGAGACGGCCGGGGCCCAATCGAACATCGCGTCCGGAGGGCGGAGCTGACGGGGGATTGTCTTTGACAAGAACCCGGTGACACTGAGTCACGTACATAGAAAGTCACCCTTCAAAAAAAAAAAGATAACAAAAGTATAATTAAGCTTATAATATTATTGGATTATGTTTCAATAATTGCGGTAAAGATAAAGTTAAATTTAGATATTACGTCAGAGTAAATTATGTCTAAAATATTGGGTCATGCTATTTACACACGGAGAAAATTATTTTCACACCCTAAAGCGCCACGCTATGGCCAAAGCGGGGCGCTTTGGTGTAAAGTCAACCGACAAGGACTGATGCGGTCAGACCTTGTCTGTTGCTTGACATCAAAGCGCCCCGCTATGGCCAAAGAGGGGCGCTTTGAGGTTTTTTTTTTTTTTTTTTTTTTTACATTTTTAAATTTTTGGGCAAAGCGCCCCTCTTAGGTCAAAGCGCAGCGCTTAGGGCCTTTTTTAATATTGTTTTTAATTCACAAACGCTTTGTTAAAAGTCTAAATTTTACGTTTTTTCCATTATACATCATTTTTTAATATATATGGACTATACTGCAAGTTCCGGATCAAATCGGTTACATGTGATGTCGTATTCCATTATATCGTATCATTTTGGTTTGAAAGCACAAGTACTCCTATGAGTAGTGTTATGTGTATCAGCAGCCTACCGTACATGTACATGACGTATTTTTTCATTAATTGTAGTATTTTTCATGTATATTGTCATTTTGGGTCGTACAAGTGCGTATTGAATCTGATTGGGTCGTGTCGGTGACATTCGGTTTTTAACGTGATGTAACGCATATATTGAACAAACACAAACGTACACTTGGATTGTAAAAGAATTAACGTGATTATTATTAAACACATTTAACGTGAATAGTGTAGGTCCGGCTAGGGGAGGATCTAGTCGCCTAATCCTTGTGTACAAACCAACCCGGTTGTGCGGAATCCAACCGAGATAGCAAACCGAGATAGAACACGCAAATAATCAACACACAAGACTCAACGATTAACACCACTTGTATTAAACGTATGAAAGGTCCGGTTACAGCTCAATGTTTACAAATCAGTCCTGTAAACTCTCTCTAAGTGTGTGTGTTTTCTGCTGACTGTCATCTGCCGAAATGAACACAACACACGGGTATTTATACCCGAACACAGCAGGTCTGGTCGAAGGATCATGCAGACCGGTCGAAAGATCATCTTTCGACCAGGAACAGCTCGAATGATCAACATGTACCACGAAAGATGGGATCTTTCGTGGTCCATCTATCGAAAGCTATCTATCGAGCTCATCATCGAAGGATATAAGTGATCCTTCGATGACACATCCTTCGAACCAAACAAATTACAAACATAATGTTGACTGTTTGGCCAAGTCAAACCGGAGGATGGTTGACTTGGTCAAACTTACAGACTAACAAAGACACCGTTCAGTAACAAGACAAAATACAGACAAAGTACAGACACAAGTGCACCAACAAACTCCCCCTTGGCTGTAGCTTTGTCTCGATCTTCGAGATAGTTTTGTCTTGATCTTCATTCTTGTAAGTCTCTCGTGTCTTCAAGTCTTTGACGTCTCTTCACGTCTTCAATGTCGGAGGATCTTTAAAGTCTTCACGTCTTGAAAGCAGAAAGTGTATCAACAAACTCCCCGTATCACGTAGGAAGTGTGTTGACAAACTCCCCCTTAACATAAGCTCCCCCTTGAGTTATGCTCGTGAAAGACTTGTTCTTTATGAAGTGAGATCCTTGTGGTGTTGATGATGGCCAGCGGCAACTCGATCATCTTCATCATTTGAGTGCCTTCACGTCGTGTCTTCATTCCGAAGCTTGTCATCGACCATGTTCTCCTAGCCTTTAGAATCTGCACATGCAAGAAATCTAAACGCGTAATGAGAACAACCGCCTGGAATATCATAAGCAAACGACACACATGTGACCATTGTTTAATCAAACACCGTCCGACAGTTTGAAAGTTTAACAAAGTTTATCAATTTCAATTTCAACTTTCAACGCTTGCAAATTTCGACCGTTTATGAAGATTTAGACGTTTTCGGTTTTCGTTCAGGTTTCAGGTAACGAAGACTCGAGCTCCAACATCGTACGATCGAAAATAAGATAGAAATAAAATCTTTTTGGTATTTATAAAGTTTATATTAAAACACGCCTAGAATCTTTTTGGTATTTTTGAATATTTCAAATGTAAAGACTGAAAGCAGTAAATAAATATATACAGACATTCTTTTTGCGAGTTTCGAGGGTAAGAGAATCATATCAGTGTACGGTCATGCCAAAACGCTCTCTTTGTTCAATTAGTTAACATTAAGATAAGCATCCTATAACAATTATCGGTATTGTTGTCCACTTAAGCTCAACTTATCAGATGTAATCATGGCGAGGGGATACGTTAAGGTATAATTTATACTTACCGACCGGTGTTCATCCACATCACGACACATTCCCGTATCAAGGTATGCACGAGGGTTCATCTTACCGGTGAGTATACCGATTATCATCTGTTTGACCGTATATGATGTGAGATTCTCACTTATTTTGATTTGAAAACAAGCCCTATGTGATATAATCACTTATTGATGAGGAACTTGATTTTCGATGCATGAGGGCACAGGAGCAAGTCCGTGAACAGGTCAGTACTTTCGTACAGCAGAGAGACGAACTTGACTCCCGGAAAGAATTTGTGATATATTATCACTTATTTTGTTTGGAAATGTGATTGTTGATCACTTATTGAGGTCGTATGCAATATGAAATATGTACACGTATGTATGGTATCATGGAAGATCTAGACTTGCGTCCCCGTTATTTTTGGTAAAAGATACAACCATGATACCCAGATGATAAGCAGCATAAAGACCGAATATCTCAGAACCTCGGCAATCTCTCAAACGAAATTTCGGTACTAAGACCATATGCCAATGAATGGTTCCCACCCAGTCTTCAGTCGATTTAAGTTTATATCACCCTACACACTTTAAAATGATTGTGAGCCTACCGATACATCTTATATAGAGCTGCTTATCGCTTTGCATTTAAGGGTTTAAAGAGGTTTAGACAGACCACTGATGTACTATCATTTTCTCTTTTGCTCGCCAGGAAACTCATTTTTGTTTTTCTATTGTTTTTGTGTTTTTGAAATTTTTCAATGTTTTTGGATTTTTCAAATTTGGATTTACTCCCCCTAAAATCAATAAACTAAGATAAAATTTAAAACACAAAGGTATGTACAAAAGTGATTTTCCGATGTTGGTTTTACTCTTGCTTGACCTTAACGCCGTTTACCAGTAATAAATAGTCAAATCTTGATTTGTCAAATGCTTTGGTAAAAAGGTCGGCACGTTGGTCATCGGTGTGGACGTAAGCAACATCGATTAGCACGTTGTCAAATGCTCTGATACCACTTGTAGGTCCGGCTAGGGGAGGATCTAGTCGCCTAATCCTTGTGTACAAACCAACCCGGTTGTGCGGAATCCAACCGAGATAGCAAACCGAGATAGAACACGCAAATAATCAACACACAAGACTCAACGATTAACACCACTTGTATTAAACGTATGAAAGGTCCGGTTCCAGCTCAATGTTTACAAATCAGTCCTGTAAACTCTCTCTAAGTGTGTGTGTTTTCTGCTGACTGTCATCTGCTTGACCGTATATGATGTGAGATTCTCACTTATTTTGATTTGAAAACAAGCCCTATGTGATATAATCACTTATTGATGAGGAACTTGATTTTCGATGCATGAGGGCACAGGAGCAAGTCCGTGAACAGGTCAGTACTTTCGTACAGCAGAGAGACGAACTTGACTCCCGGAAAGAATTTGTGATATATTATCACTTATTTTGTTTGGAAATGTGATTGTTGATCACTTATTGAGGTCGTATGCAATATGAAATATGTACACGTATGTATGGTATCATGGAAGATCTAGACTTGCGTCCCCGTTATTTTTGGTAAAAGATACAACCATGATACCCAGATGATAAGCAGCATAAAGACCGAATATCTCAGAACCTCGGCAATCTCTCAAACGAAATTTCGGTACTAAGACCATATGCCAATGAATGGTTCCCACCCAGTCTTCAGTCGATTTAAGTTTATATCACCCTGCACACTTTAAAATGATTGTGAGCCTACCGATACATCTTATATAGAGCTGCTTATCGCTTTGCATTTAAGGGTTTAAAGAGGTTTAGACAGACCACTGATGTACTATCATTTTCTCTTTTGCTCGCCAGGAAACTCATTTTTGTTTTTCTATTGTTTTTGTGTTTTTGAAATTTTTCAATGTTTTTGGATTTTTCAAATTTGGATTTACTCCCCCTAAAATCAATAAACTAAGATAAAATTTAAAACACAAAGGTATGTACAAAAGTGATTTTCCGATGTTGGTTTTACTCTTGCTTGACCTTAACGCCGTTTACCAGTAATAAATAGTCAAATCTTGATTTGTCAAATGCTTTGGTAAAAAGGTCGGCACGTTGGTCATCGGTGTGGACGTAAGCAACATCGATTAGCCTTTTCTCAAAGCAATCACGTATGAAGTGATATTTGATTTCGATGTGCTTAGTCTTTGAATGCTGCACAGGATTTTTAGTGATCTGTAATGCAGCAGAATTATCAACGTAAATAGGAGTAGTTAGGAATTCAAAACCGTAGTCACGCATTTGCTGTTGTATCCACAGGACTTGGGAGCAACAACTTGAGGCAGCAATGTATTCAGCTTCGCATGTTGATGTAGCGACGCACGTCTGCTTCTTGCACTGCCATGTGACTAGGCGATTTCCCAAAAACTGACATCCAGCCGTTGTGGATTTGCCGTCGATTTTGCATCCGCCAAAATCAGAATCACTGAATGCGATCAAGTCAAAGTTATTATCCCTAGGGTACCACAGACCGGTGTCAGGGCAACCCTTCAAATAACGAAAAATCCTTTTTACAGCTGCAAGATGTGAGGCCTTCGGGTTCACTTGATATCTGGCAAGCAGGCACGTTGGGTACATTATATCTGGTCTTGATGCTGTGAGGTACATAAGAGATCCAATCATCGCGCGGTAGTATGAGGGGCTAACATCTTGACCCTTCAAGTCTGGAGTAATTCCGTGATTTTGTGGCAATGGGGTACCGATGGGAGTTGCATCAGACATCTGGAACCGGCTCAAGATGTCACCAACATATTTAGTCTGATGGATGAATATCCCAGACTCTGTTTGTTGTACTTGTAGGCCCAAAAAGAAAGTCATTTCCCCCATAGCACTCATCTCGAATTTATCCTGCATTACACGCTCGAAATCCCTACACAAAACATCGTTAGTAGAACCAAATATAATATCATCAACGTATACCTGTACCAGTAGAAGATCTCCATCTTGTTCTTTGATGAAAAGAGTGCAGTCGATAAGACCTCTGCGAAAACCGTTCTCCAGCAGATAATTAGATAAGGTTGCGTACCAAGCTCGCGGTGCTTGATGTAGACCATATAGAGCTTTGTTGAGCAACCAAACCCGATCGGGATGGATAGGATCTTCAAAACCTGGAGGCTGTTCGACGTACACCTCTTCTTCCACCACACCATGTAAGAAAGCACTCTTCACGTCCATCTGGTATACCTTGAAACCTTTGAATGAGGCATAGGCCAGAAAGATCCGAATGGCTTCTAGACGTGCAACAGGTGCATACACTTCGTTGTAGTCGATTCCTTCAATCTGACGAAAACCTTGAACGACTAGCCTTGCTTTGTTCCGGATAACGATCCCACGGTCATCCTTCTTGCACTTAAACACCCAACGGGTACCAATCTTCTTGTATCCAGCAGGTTTCTCTACGAGTTTCCAGACACCAAGCTTCTGGAATTGTTGCAGTTCTTCCTGCATCGCTTCAACCCATGAGCTATCTTTCAAAGCATCTTTCCAAGTTCTTGGTTCTTCCTGTGAGACATAACACGCGAAAGACCAATCATTCTGTTGACCAGATTCTCGGATAGTTGCATACAAGCCTGCATTGTTGTTGTTTCGCAACATGTTTCTTGTTTGAACGCCACTTTGTACATTCCCGATGATGTTTTGTTGAGGATGGGTATTATGAATCCTTGTTTCTGGATTATCTTGAACTGGAATATTTGTACCCAGATTGTTGAGATTCAGATCAACAATCAATTCAAGGCCCGGAATTGACGAAGAGGATGATGCAGAAGTTTCAGCTGTTCGAGGGACATCCACTGGAGGTGTACCCTCTGAAATACCATGAACTGCTGTTGGAGCTTCTTGATCTGCATGAAATTCATCATCCTCTGAAGATTCGTTCAATTCGGTAGCATCTTGAAAATCCTCATTGTCGAGAGCATTATTGTTCACTGAAGATGGTTCTTGATTGACTATAATGGGACGAACCAACGGTGAATCTGTTGCATTGTCGCTCTCGAAAAACATCCTTGCCGCAGCACTTTCTTCAACGGCTTCAACATTGATCGAATTGAAAAAGTCATCGTACTCAAACATCCAAGGCTGACCAGGATTTCTAACTGGTAAAGTGTGCCTTTGTACTCTGACTTCAGACCATTCCTCGACCCTTTTAGTCTCTAGATTCCAGACTCTTAAGTTCGGGGTGGAATACCCAAGAAAGTATCCCTCAATGGCTCTAGCCCCAAACTTTCCATTAGGATCGATAATTGTGCAAGGAGCTCCAAACGGTTCAAGATAAGACAAGTCTGGTTTCCGTTTGTTGATAAGCTCAAAGCAGGTCTTGTTGTGCCTTTTGACTGTAAGGACTCGGTTCAAAGTATAGCATGCAGAGGACACAGCTTCAGTCCAGAATGGAATGGGTAGCTGCGACTCTACCAACATAGTCCTAGCAGTCTCGATCAATGTGCGGTTCTTACGTTCAGCGACGCCATTCTGTTGAGGAGTATAAGCTGCACTAAATTCGTGAAGAATACCTTTTGAAGTGCAAAACTCCGCCATGGCATGATTTTTGAATTCAGTACCATTGTCGCTACGTATCCGCCTAACCTTCAAGTTGTAAAGATTCTCAATCTGAATGATCAAGTTTTTGATAATACCGAAGGTTTCACTCTTGTGTGCCATGAACGCCACCCAAGAAAATCTTGAATAATCATCAGTTATCACGAGGCAGTATTGATCATTCCTAATGCTTTTGTGCTTGACAGGACCGAACAAATCCATGTGCAAACGTTCAAGAGGAACAGCCACCGTGTTGACTTTCTTTGTAGGGTGTCGCTTCTTCGTTTGTTTTCCTTTCTGGCACGAAACACAGACGTCTTGAAGATGGAAATTTTTAAGAGGAACACCATTCACCAATTCATTTGACACCAAATGATTCATTTTGCGTAAGTGAATGTGACCCATTCGTCTGTGCCAAGAGATTGTGTCTTTTTCTGTGGCTTTAGAAACGTAACATGTTGCTTGTGCAGACGTTGTGATAGCTTGGCTCATATCAAGGACATACAGATCATTTATCCTTGGAGCCGACAAGAGAATCCATTCTTTTGGAATTTTGAAGCCGGGTTTCAGCACATAACATCCATTAGCATCAAAGTGTACTGAGAACTGCTTGTCACAAATTTGAGAAACACTAAGAAGATTGTGATCAAGTTGTTGTACGAAGTTGATCTTGTCAAAACTAACAACCCCGTTGGAAATCATTCCTTCACCCGTAATATATCCGCCCTTATCTCCAGCAAAAGCAACATAACCTCCTCTAATAGATTTGACGTCGTAGAGAAGCTTCATGTCGCCTGTCATGTGCCTGGATGCCCCACTATCAACAATCCAATGACTACTGATAGTTCCTCCTGGAACACCCTGCACATAAACTCAATCGATTAGTTGGAGATGGGGACCCAAGCCATTGTGGTCTTGGGTCTTCCATTTTTATCAACAACAATAACTTCCACTTTTTGATGATTCGGAAATTGTGATGGTCCCCCTGATTCAGTAACCGTTTTTGGTTTCCAAGTCTGTTTTGTTATACCAATGTTATTCTTTAAAGACTTAACTTCATGATTTTCTGAAGTTTTTAAATTGTTTGGTTTGACAGAAACAGATTGTTTTTGAGCCACATCGGTTTTAATTGCTTTTTCAATTTTCTTGACCTGTTGGCGTTTCTGTTTCTTTTCCCTTTCTCTTATGAGTCGGGGATCTTGATTTACAGAAACAGATCGCTTGCGGTCAATGTGGTCACGGGGAACATCAACTATGCCTTTTTGTTTATGAAGATACGGGCAATTGCGAATGACATGCCCAATTGTACCACATTCAAAACATGATCTTCGTTCAACAAACCCCGAAGTATCATGTGATCTTCTTGCCGATGATGAACTTTGTGATCCCGAGGTACTAGGTTTTGAACTACTTGGTTCATTCCTTTTCATCACAGTTGCTTTTTGGACAAAATCTAAATTAGATTGATTTGCAAATTTTTCAATTTTGTCCGTTCCCTTCGATTCCACAAAGTTCACATTCTTCTTCTTCTTCTGATTAGGCTTCCTTTGACTCTGAGTCGGTGTCTTACCTTTGGATTTGGTATGATTTTGCTGTTTTGGCACTGTTGGTAATTTCTTGTTCCCAAATTGTTTTCTAACTTCAGCCTTTGGGATAGGAGGACACTGTGTGACTGTAACATGTGGTCCTGTCTTTCCCAAAAACTTACTTGTAGAATTTTCAAAGACTTTACTGATTAAAGATTGATTAACATTTTTAATAGGAAAATCTTTGTCTGAATAGATCTTATCATCACCAACAAGAGTGTACAGCAAATCCACACTCTCTGACTCTTTTGCTGATGTGGACTCGGTTGGAACAGTCTTAGCAGGTTTTGTGGGAGGATCACATAGGATATGATTCTCAAGAGGTATGTCCTCTTCTTTGATCACTGCATCAGACTTTTCCGAATCAGTATCATCAGACTCATCATCAGAAGAATCAACATTCTCAACCACAACTGGAGGATCCTGATTCTGTTCAGCAGTTACAAATGTATCTGCTGACACATCTGAATCTGACGATACTTCTTTCTTGTATCCGAGCCCTGCTGCAAATTCCTCAACGTCCAAAGGAACAGATGGCTCAAAGTGAGTCCTATACTCCTCATCAGGCAAAGCATCAAAATTGTTTCTCACTGGTGGTGGACATTTCTTGTAACCTATGCATGTGACATCCTTTTTCTCTTTCTGAACATCAATGATGTGATCCAACACATAGCTAGAACTCAAATAACTGTCTAACTTGAGTCGGATCGCCTCACTTTCAGTTTTAACACAAGCCATTTCTTTTTGCATTACCTCAAGACGAGTGATATACAAATTAATGTCCGTTTGTTTTCTGGAAACCATTTTAGTTAACTCTGTTTTATCTTTCTTCAATGTTTCAATCATTGATTTATAATCCTTTTCATGGTTTTCATAAAACATGTTGGCTTCAGTGCACTTTGAAAGATCCACTGTTAATTTCTGATTGTGAATGAATGTCACATCATATTTCTCTTGCAAAGCCTCGTGTTTGCTTTGAAATTCACACCACCTATCATTCACAGAAACATGTTTGTCTTGCAATTCAAACAAACTAGCTTGTAAAGCATCGTGTTTGCCTTGCAACTCAGACATGTTTGCTTCCAACTCAGCACATCTCACATGCAAACTATCACAGTTATTACAGCTAACAGAAGTGGGTTCGTCGACACATACCTGACTTGATGAACTGTCGACATTCGCCATAAAGGCTAAATGGAGAGAAGACGAAGAATAAGCAGCTTGATCCACCAAAATAGATCTTCTTTGAATTCCTGCTGCAGCTTCCTCCAAAAGCTCATCAAAATCAGCAGCATCGACTGACGCACTTGTTGTGTCATCCACCTGATCATTGCCTGAAGTTGAGGATTCTTCATCCGAGCTTCCACTATAACCGGAAGAGTCTTCATCCTCAGAAGATACATCACCATTGGTGGAAGATTCTCCACCACTGGCGTGTTTAAGATCATTAACCACTTCAGCAAAACAAGCTGTTCCATCAGGTGCATCATTTCCCAACTGGATTGACCAATCACAACCTTCATCTACCTGAACCACAAGTGCCTGGTTGGCATTAGATGGTCCTGCTTGACTCTGGTTATTGACAGGCACCAGTGTTCGTTCGTTGTTCCTTCCTTGGTTCTGATTTGCCCTGTTGCCTTGACCTCGGAAAGGATTCTGGTTCCCATGCTGAGATGGCCTTGTACATTCACGCTTGAAATGACCACGTTCACCACAGTTGAAGCATTTAACAGCCTGTTTATCAAACCCATACTTGGTGTCTTTCTTGCTTTCCAAGCTGGTTCGGCCTGTTCTTTCCATGAAATCCTTTGCTCTCCTAACAGCACTGGCAAAGGCCCACTTAATGTCCATCATCTCCATCTCCTCTTTATCAATCTGCTGATAGTCTTCTTGTGTCAGATTAATATTACCAATCTGACCTTCCACTAATCCACAGTATGCGCTCACCACAGTGTTTAGCAGCTCCATGTGTTCCTTTGCTACTTCCACACTGACTTTAGAAAAGCTTGAGGTGTCGAGCCGTACTGTATCTGGCTTTGATTGCTGACCAGCAGATGATGTGCTTCCATAACAAGCTTGCTGTTGAGGAGGAAGCGGATTCCCATACATATCTGTTGTTGGTAAAGGATTTCCGAACATATCAGTTGGTCTGAAAGGTCGTTGCTGTTGTGGTGCTGATTGAGGGACTGGTTCCAGCAGATTTCCATACATGTCTGTCTTTGGAGGCACAGGAACTTGGATAGTATTGCCATACATATCTGTGCTAGTCACAAAAGCTGTTTGAATTGGAGCATGCGAAGAAGGTTTTGTAGAGGTGCTAGAGGTTCCAAAATACATTTCAGGATTTTGAGGCACGGGAATTCTTTTTGCCTTCAGAGTTTCTTCCTGATTCTTGTTTTCTAGAATTTGAACAAAGTCGTTGAAGCTCGTTGTAGCTAAAGTACCATTGTACTTCATGATTTCCAAGAATGTATTCCACTGAGGTGGCAATGCATCTGCAAACCTTTTCACAATCTCTACAGGAGTTGTAATAACCCCGAAATTTGTCAATTCAGTCAGCAAGTGATTAAATCGACTTGTCAAATCACCCAACGACTCATTCTCCATACAAGTAAAACCATCAAACTCTTTCCTTAGTAGTTCTTTTCTCAATTGGCGTGTCGCTTCATTTCCAACGCCCCTTGTTTTCAACGCGTCCCACAACCTCTTCGTTGTCTTGTAACTGACGAATTGATGATAGATATCTTTACTTAAGGCCTGAGTGAGAATGGCGTATGCCTTCTTTTCTAGATCATAGACCTTCTTCTGATCTTCCGTGAGATCTGCAAACGTAGCAGCAGATGATGCGGCAACCTCTATTGTTTGATCGAAATCTGTGATGAACCGCAACCACAATTCTGTATTTTGACCAAGAACGTATGTATGAAATCTATCAATCCATCCTGGATATTCATATAAATGCATCAACTTTGGAGGTCTATTCAAACTTCCAGTTTCGCTTTCGCTTAAAAGAATGCTTTGAACACTTGGAACTTGATTTGATACAAATGCCCATTGACCGGTAGAAATTGCATTAGCTTGTGAAGATACCGGTGCGGAAGATGACGGAGTACCAAAATACATATATGTATTTACCAAAGTATTCCACCTTGGATTCATTTTTAATCAGCCGAAGGATACCTGTCGAAAGACTTGAAAAACACAAACTGTTAAACACAAACAGACTAATGATCGAAAGATCAACACCTGTTCGAAGGATCAACAGGGTTCGAAGGATCTCTGTTGAATTTCGAACAATGTTTTTCGAAAGATTCTCCAACCGAAGGATCCTTATCTTTCGAAAAAGTACTGTACACCGAAAGATGATTTCGAAAGATGACTTCGAAAGACTCCCCAATCGAAGGATCCTTGTCTTTCGAAAATGAACAGTAGACCGAAAGATGAATGTTTCGAAATGATTCCTTGGTTCGAAGGATGATGATCTATCGAACCTCCACTGATCGAAAGATGGTCTTTCGAGTTCGAAGGATATCTTTCGAACGGTTCTGACACAGTTGACAATCGGTGACAAGTTGGTGAAAAAGTTGACGGGTTGGTGAGAACTTTCGGCAGAAAGTATGTTCAGACCATATCTTTCAGGTCTGAACATGCAGGTTTTTCACCAACCGGGTAATGATCAATATTTTAATCAGTAAACAACTTCCAACACAAACAAACACTTTGTAATTTAAAATTATTAAGATCAAAAGTGTAGTTTATCAAGAACACTATGAATATACCAAGAACACTACCCAGAAAAACAAGAATTTCGGTGAACCGAAACTCTCCAAACACACAATTTTGCTAAAATGTTTAACAAAAACCAACAACTAACATGTAAACATGAAGAATAATAAGGTTTTTAACAAAACATCAAGCAGAAACAACAAGATTTTCCAGAAAATAGTGAACCTTTTAAACCCGAAAAACAGTCCGAAAACTCTCGGTTTTAACAAGGAGAAGAGCCAAGGCTCTGATACCACTTGTAGGTCCGGCTAGGGGAGGATCTAGTCGCCTAATCCTTGTGTACAAACCAACCCGGTTGTGCGGAATCCAACCGAGATAGCAAACCGAGATAGAACACGCAAATAATCAACACACAAGACTCAACGATTAACACCACTTGTATTAAACGTATGAAAGGTCCGGTTACAGCTCAATGTTTACAAATCAGTCCTGTAAACTCTCTCTAAGTGTGTGTGTTTTCTGCTGACTGTCATCTGCCGAAATGAACACAACACACGGGTATTTATACCCGAACACAGCAGGTCTGGTCGAAGGATCATGCAGACCGGTCGAAAGATCATCTTTCGACCAGGAACAGCTCGAATGATCAACATGTACCACGAAAGATGGGATCTTTCGTGGTCCATCTATCGAAAGCTATCTATCGAGCTCATCATCGAAGGATATAAGTGATCCTTCGATGACACATCCTTCGAACCAAACAAATTACAAACATAATGTTGACTGTTTGGCCAAGTCAAACCGGAGGATGGTTGACTTGGTCAAACTTACAGACTAACAAAGACACCGTTCAGTAACAAGACAAAATACAGACAAAGTACAGACACAAGTGCACCAACAAATAGCATGACCCTTAAGTACTTGAGACTTTTCATGATTTAACGTGAATAGCATGACACTTTGCACACGCCCCTGGTCTATTTGCACACTCAAAGCGCCCCGCTATGGCCACTTTGCTTTTAATTCACAAACGCTTTGTTAAAAGTCTAAATTTTACGCTTTTTCCATTATACATCATTTTTTAATATATATGGACTATACTGCAAGTTCCGGATCAAATCGGTTACGTGTGATGTCGTATTCCATTATATCGTATCATTTTGGTTTGAAAGCACAAGTACTCCTATGAGTAGTGTTATGTGTATCAACCAAGGTCAGGGGGACGATACGTAAGCATTTCGTACGCGTAAGCATTTCGTACGCGTTGATCTGATCCCTGTATAATCAACCAACACTTTTGAAACTTCTATCTTTTGTTATCCTTTTGCCATGACCTGTTGACACGGGGAACAAGAAAAAAGGAAAGTCAAGACAAGTTAATTATTATTTTCACATCCACACTCAACGTACATATTATTTTAATTAGACCTTAGGCTAGACCTTCATAATTAAGTACTAGAGACTTTTCACCACCACAACACCTACATATATATGTGCACAAACAAATTAAATATTATAAAATTTGGACCAAAAATGTAAAATTTGAACTTAAACGTAGATCAGTCACCAGTCAAAAATACGCCCAAAATGTAAAAAAAAAAAAAAACCAAAACGCCGAGCTTAGGCCATAGCGGGGCGCTTTGATGTAAAGCAACAGACAAGGACTGAACCTGTCAGTCCTTGTCTGTTGACTTTAAACCAAAGCGTCCCGCTTTGGCCATAGCGGGGCGCTTTGGGTGGGCAAATAGACCAAGGGCGTGTGTGAATAGACCAGGCCAAAATATTTGATTAATAAGGGAATGCTTGAATGAATATATTACATTTATATTTTATAATGTGTAACCTTAATTATTTTTTTAAATAATTTATATAGTTATTAAAAAGCTGTTTAAGGGAGAAAGTGACAAGTGACATTCTTTAGATTCTTTTATTAGAATTAGATGAATTATAAATGTCCATGGCTATAAGATTTTTGGACTAATAGGTCCTGGGTTTGATTCCTCCTGAATTGGTTTGTAGGCATTACGCCTAGTGGAGATGAATATGATCGGTGGTTCCGCTGATGACACGATGATACTCCAGTGGTCCATCAGTAATTCAAATTTTCCGTTAAAAAAAGATAAATTATAAATCATATAAGGCCATCCGTAGTCATAAAGCCCCTTGTGGGGCGTTATGCGACACGTGTCGTGCCACGTCACACGGGGGCTTTATGGGGCGTTATATCACTAGAGCTCGTAGTCATAAAGCCCCTACCCATCATTACCTATTTAATAATTTTCAATTTTATTAATTAATATAAAAAAACATGCTTGTTTGTGATTGGTCCATTTTTCAAAATCATCCCCCCCATCCGGCGTTATATATATAGCGCTAGCCACCCATTTTTATCTCATAAAGCCCCTGCGTAATGGTGTTTGGGCTTTATAGGAGCTTTATAGGGGCTTTATGGCGTTATATGGAGCCCCATTACACATACCCTAAGACATGGAAAATTTATTGTTTGTATAAAAAACAACCTTTAAATATCCAAAAAAGTAGACTAGCACATGAACAATTATTGTAGGGGCATTTATGACATACAATAAATAGCCTATATTTGTAGGTGCTAACTACTAGAGGGTATGGAGAGCTCCAACCCCATGAGGATGGGCCGCCACGTAGGCGCCACATCACCATCCCATGGAGGATGGGTCTCCTTGTATTTTGAGGGGGGTGGAGGATGAGCCTACCCCACCTAATTATTTTATAATTTTCTAAGTTTTTTTTTTGTTAACTTAATTAAACCTCATAAAAATTAAATAAAATAAAAACATAAAACAACATAATTAAATTCATTTCATAACATAAAAAAAAATTACATTTCCTAAAAATAAAAATTGCTAATTCTAGAAACGGAAAACATAAAAACGAAAAAAAAATAACGATACGATTAAAAAACTAAACAACCTACGACGTCCATTTTTTCTTAACCTCCTATTTCATCCTCCGATAAACCTCGCGTTCATCCTCCGGGACCGAGTCGATACCCAACCTCATAATACTAAAATGCTCCGCTCGAGCATAGTCGGCCGCCAAGGTTTTCTTGTGACTATATTTTTCGGCCGCGAGCTCTTTGAACGAACGAAATTCGGATATCAACTCGTCCATTTTCGAACCCGCCCCCGAGCCGCCCCCTCCACCCGAGCCGCCCCCTCCACTCGAGCCGCCCCCTTTTCGCTTTCCGGCCTTCTCTTTTTTTGATTTGTCCCTTCCGGGGGGACGTTCCGACTCGTGAACGGGCAACACATCCTCGTCATATATCGGGTCGTCGTTTATGTCGATTTGTCAACGAGCGGTGGAGCGGGAAAGGCATTGTTTTCTTTAAAACGTTTGGCGATTGCAACCTCATTTGGAACCGGCTTCCATTTGTTTTCTTCCTTTAAAACGTTCCATGCTCGGAGGTGCGGGAAAGGCATTGAATTTTTAGAGTCCCACTTAGCCAAAGCAAGGTTAAGAATGTCCTCGTCGTTACTCCCACTAGGAGGATTAGTGTAAATTTGGTTATAATACCCGCAAAATTCATTGACGGTCTTGTTCATTTTACGCCACTTGCCCGAGACGGAATCGATATCACGTATCGGGCCTTGCCCCATATTCCCGTTAAATTTATCCGTTGTCGCCTTCCAAAAACTAGTACCCGTTTGATTGTTCCCTAAATTTAAAAAAAATGCATTAGTAAAAGTAAAAAATAAATCTTTTTAAATTTAAATTAAAAAAAATAAACTTTGGTTCATACCGACAATCGGGCAAGTTGAGGACTTAACAAACGCATGTTGGTGCATCCGCCTGTCGCCTACGTCTTGTATCGAGTCTTTTATAGATTAGGAGAGATCGGGACACGGAATCCTAGAAATCTGTTTTAGGAAGTGATTCCGCTCCAAATGACATCTTGTCATTTGGAGCGAAACCCTTTATTGTTCTGATTCCGCCCGAAGTGCTTAGATGCTGATTTCGCTCATAGATGTATGTTGCTGATTTCGCTCATGATGCTAAATGTTGATTCCGCTCCTGATGATAAGGGTAGCTAGGAGCGAAATCAGATATCCTATAAATAGGGTCATTTGGGGCGAAATCAATAGTGAGTGTGTGTGTTGTCTTCCGGTGAGCCACGAAGTGCTGCCGAAGTGTTGTCAGAACTTGTAAACGTTTGCAGATCAATAATATCAACAGATTAAAGTGAATACTAGCTGAATTGAACCGAAACACTTGTTTCCGCCTCTTGTTTTGGTGAAAAGCTCTTCTAACCGACTCGTTCGGATCCGAAATCGATCCTACAAGTGGTATCAGAGCTCAGGAAGAAGAGCTCTTGCCAATTCAGCTGCATTTTCTGTTTTTCTACACCTTCTCATAAAATTGAACATCATTTCACGGTCAGAATCGGTTCAGTTTTGCACACCTTGCTCGGAATATTGTATTGACAAAGCCTTAGAAGTTTCAAGTCCAAATTCGAACTATATCTTGACAAAATTGTGATTCAGCTCGAAATTGATCGAAGATATGATGACATCAGCTTTGATTCCGCTCGTGAATTGATCTTGATTCCGTTCCAAATCAGCTTTCAGCTTGATTTCGCTCCTGAGTTTAATTCTAATTCCGCTCCAGATTGTTTGTTTGATTCCGCTCATAACTGATTCAGTTGTTTATTCTCTGATTTCGCTCCAAAGTTATCAAAATCTAATTCCGCTCCAGAGTTTCAGTTTGATTCCGCTCCAAAGCTGGTTTAGCTTGAAAAGTTTAATTTCGCTCCAGGATATCATATCAGTGATTCCGCTCCAGAATATCATATCGGTGATTTCGCTCCAAAGTTATTCTGTGATTTCGCTCCAATTATTGAACTGTGTTGTTGATTCCACTTGAATCAAGGGTTCTACTTCAGAGTTGATTTCGCTCAAGTTGTGATTTTTGTTGAAGTTTGATAGTCTGCTCGAACAAGTTAATTTGGTGATTTTTGAAATTTGAAACATGGACGAGTTTTACAATGCTTTTGCTAGTCCTATCACAGTTACTCAGATTGCTTTGCTTGAGAATGAAACGGGGACATCACAGAAACCACCAAAGCTCTTGGATATTGATGATTACAATGCATGGTCCGAACGGTTTGGGAAATTGGGTTGAAGCTTATCACTTGGATGCATGGGATCACACTGAAGAACCATATGTAAGGCCTACAAGAAATGGTATTCAGACAACAATCTGGGAAATGAGTGCTGATGAGAAAAAGAAGTATAGAGATGAAAAATTGATGGTGAGTCTACTTCAGCAAGCAATTAAAGAGGACATATTGATATTGCTTCAACATGATGGAAGTGCTTATTTGATCTGGACTGAATTGGAAGCAAAATCTGTAGGAAGTGATGATATGCTTAAAAACAAGATGTTTCTCATGAAGAAAGAATTTGATCTTTTTCGAGGTTTAAAATCTGAAAACACCAAGCAAATTATTGAAAGATATTGTAACTTGGTGAGAAATATGTCAAAATTGGGAATAAAAAAAGATACTGATGAGCTAATTGAAAAACTTGCTGATGCGTTACCACATGAAACTTGGGGAACATTCCTGATGATGTTGAGAAACAATCGGAAAGAATATAAAAAGTTAACACTGGGTGAGTTCATCAAACATCTGGAAGCTCAAGAGATGGAGCAGAGGAAGATCGCCAGGATGAAGAACTACGATGGAGAATAAGACATCGGCTTGTATTTCAAGAGTGGTGTTAGTGAAAAGACAAATTTCTCTCCAAAGGTTGAAACTGCTTATAACGCAAAAGGTTCTTCTGAAAATGCGTCTCAGGGATCAAGCAGCACAACAGGATTCTCTTCATTTCCAACTTATGATCCACAGTTTTCTACGACAAAGAATGGCAAAGTTCTTCAATGCAATATTTCCTTAAAGCTTGAGAATGATCAGAACTATATTGAGGAAGTTGCTAAAAGTCACATGTCTTTGTTGGTGACTGTGCTTGAATCCTATGGAGGTTTAGTTGCAGGGAGGATCGGAAATCCAATGCTCACGAAAGAGGATTACGATCAAATTGATGCCGAGGAAATGGAATTGATGGATATTAAATGGTGCATGGCTAGTGTGTTGAGACGAGTTGAAAAGTTTAAACAAATCACAGGCAGAGATGATTTTCGCGAGGCACATGTTTCACCTTTAGGTTTTGATAAGACTAAAGTTACTTGTTTTCGTTGCAGAGAAAAGGGGCATTTCAAGAGAGAATGCACAAATCGAGAAGCGAGTGGAGCTCAAAATCCCTTCGGAAACAATGATTATCACAAAAAGGCGATTTATCATCAAGTCACACCACAGCCATATCAACAACAACAAGCATCGCATCAAGCACAAACTGCACATGGAAGAATGGAGATTAAAGATTCAAAGAGAGCTTGTTTGGTGAAGGATGGTGGTTTCAGTTGGGATAATTACATTCCAACAAATAGCAAAGTGTGTCTGGCAGATCAAGACGATGAAAAATTGCCAGAAGGTTTCAATTGGGACAATTTTTGCACAAATCAAGAATTAATGGCCAGAGAAATGTCCAAAGACACATCAAATGTTAAAGCTTTTATTGCTAATGCTTACGATCTAAAATGGGCAGAAAAAAATCAGAAAGGTCAGGGAAGCTGAAGAAGAAAAATGGAGAAAAATTGAAGAAGAAGAAGAAGAAGAAAGATTAAAAGCTGAAGCTGAAGCTGAAGCTGAAGCTGAAGCTGAAGCCGAGAAAAAGAAAAGAAATGAGTTTTTCCAATCAAACAGAACAGTCAAAGATGTTCCAGAATTTGAAATCAAAGTTGATACTGAAACAGTCAAAGTTCCTGAAAAGTGTTTGAATTGTGATTCTTTGATCATGCAAAACAACGAGCTGCTACACAACATTAAAAGATTGAAAGAATCATATGATACTTTGAACAGGGAGATCAACAAGTACACTGAGTCGAACAGTGAACAAGCTGTAGCATTGAACACACTCAAAGGAGCTTACATGAGACAGCTTGATGATGTCAATTTCTACACAAAGAAGTGTGCTGAGTTAGAATTGAAATTGGCAACACAAAAAATTGAAACTGAATGTGTTAACAATTTATTAAAAAGTTACTCATGTTCTACTTTTGTTGTTAACAGGATTTACCCGATCGTTGAAAGAATGCAGACTTTTGAAGAAGAGAAGACTTCAAAAGAAAAGAAATCCGAGACAAAAGAAGATGATGAAGTGAAAATTTCTGGTGAGAAACCAAGTGTTGTCTATAACAAATGTCCACCCCCGGTCGAAAATGGATATTTGTCTCGAAATCCAAATTCCGAAAGAGTCGAAAAGGCAATTAACTTACAGTGGAAGTCTGTGTCGTCAGATAATTTACCAGAAAATATTGATATCACGTTCACATCGTCCGATACTGATCATGAGTCCAAGTTGATAAAAAGTGTGGTCGATCAGGTGTTAGACAAAGATGACATAGAGGAGTCAAAACTGGAGTCCAAATCCGAGTCAAAGTCTGGGTCCGATATGTCAAAGTCAACAATCAAAAAGGACAAATGGGTTTATGATAAGGAATTTTTGCTATCAAAATCTAATTTGAATGACGAACCGGTCAAAGTAGCATATACTTTGAAAGATTCTGACAAATTATATTCTGATGAGATTTTTCCAATAAGAGGTGTTAAAACTGAAATGATTAAAAAGGTTTTCAAACTAACAGAAATCAACATTTCTGAAATAAAAGATATTAATCTTTCTGAAAATCCAAGACCTTACACCTCAAGAGTGCAACAAAGATTAAACAAGAAAAAGGGTTACAGTTCTGGTTCTGGTATTCATAAAAAACCAAACCATAACTGTAATTTCAAAAAGAAAGGATTAGGATTTAATCAACCGAAAAATCATAAAAATGAAAAAGTTTATAAATCAAAAACTGTGTTTGTTTCAGGAAACTTTTTGGAAGCTGAGAAAGAGCAAGCGTTCAGAAAGCAGACAAACCAAGAATTCCTTGCAAAGAAGCGAGATGAAATGAAGAAAAGTGTTGCTCAAAAAATTACAGAAACGAGAACCTGTTTTCAGTGCAAAACTGCTGGTCATATTGCTAGAAATTGTCCGAAAACATTCAAACCAAAACAGGAAGTCTCTGGTAAAATGAAAGAAAAAGTTGTTGAGAAAACTGAACTAACAACCAAAAAGTTTACAGGCTTTGAAAATTCAACCTTTGAGATTGGTGAATGTTCAAAGAATGTGGTTAACAGAAAAGAAAATCTGAAAAATAAAAAATGGGTTGTTAAGGGTTCAAGAAACAGTTCTGGTGATGAATCTGATTCCACAAAATCAGAGGAGCCAAGTGTTAAAGAAAAAGTTGAGAAATCAGTTCCGAATGTGGATGATGTGAATTTTCCACCTCTGCGGGCTGAAAATTTTAAAAAGAAAGTTGGGAAAGTTGAAATTTCAAATCAATTTTATTCTGATAAGAAAAAATTTGATGTTGATAAGGCTTTCAACGGAACTGTGAAACACATTTTTGGAAAAATGGTCGAAGGTAAGACCAAAGGAGTTAAAGAATTTTATGCTTCCAAAATGAATGTTTACAAGTCTGTTGAAAGTAAAGATGAAGAAGAGGTTGTTACACCCAAGGAAGGTCAGGCTTGGGTGGATATATTTTTCAAACAGTAAAAACCTGACTTGCCGGAGATCCCAAGTTGGTAATCGCGGATCATGAATCGGCATCATTTATAAGTTTGTGAAAATTGTTTTTGTATAAGTGTGAATTGCCGGAACTCCCAGGTTGGTAAGTGTGGAGTAGGTATCGGCACTTTGAGAATTCAACCAACAGATGATGATTGGTTGAAAATGTTTGATATTTGATCTTACAAGTGGTTAATCAAGGTCATTAAGTTGAACTTGATTCAACTATCATTCAAAAGTGTTGGTATACAATGTGATGAGTTTTCCCCGAACTTACAAATGGTAAAATAAACAAAACTTATTTTCCGAAAAAACCATTTTGATTCAAACAAACTTAAGTGTTTTGAGATCACAATGGGAAAATAGTTTGTTATGAGGGGGAGTTCTGATTGTTTATGCCAAGTGGATGGCGAATTGAGGCAATTCGATATCAGTTTTCATGTTCTTGTACAGTTTGTTTTAAATTTTCTTTAGATGTATTTGTATTTTATGGGGAGTATTTTTTCAGAAAATTCAAAAACATTAGAAAATTTTAAAAAGCCAAAAACATGATAAAATGAAAAATGAGTTTTTGTCGCATAAAAGAGGAAATGATAGTACATCAGTGGACTATCACAACACGCTAAAGAAATGGAAAGTTAAAATGTGATAAACGGTCTCACTAAAGATGTGACGGTAGGCTCAGCTAGACTAGTAGATTTGCAATAACGATACAAACTTAAATGAAAAAGCCTAGTTCTAGTGGGAAACATGGTCGAAAGCATAGTACTTAGTTTTGTCCTTCTTGACTGTGTGCCTACTCAGTAATCGCTGATTGTCGAAAGACATAAAACTGGTTAAGTTTGTGAACTTTCACAACTTTGCTGAAAAGTCACTGTGATTGTGCATTTCATTTTGCAAAGATTTAAACTTGTTTTTATTTCTTTATTTTGTTTAAGCATCGGACATCCTCTGCGTATACGTGAGTATCGACCTGGATGTTGTTGCCTAAACGTTCTGCTTTATTTTCTTTGGTGTTTCGTTTAAGCTTTGGACCTCCTCTGCGTATACGGAAGTATCGACCTGGTGGTTAAAGCCTAAACAACTTCAACTTGTTTTATTTTTCTTATTTGGTTTAAACATTGGACTTTCTCTGCGTATACGGAAGTATCGACCTGATTGTTAATGTTTAAACATTCTGCTTTATTTTCGCACAAATCACAGTTGATAAAAGTTTAAAGGCATTACTTGAGTCAGTGTATTGCATGATGAGGGGATATGCTGAGATCGTGGGGTCCATAAGAACTTAGTGCAAAATTAATATATCTTAATGTATCGGTAAGCATTTCGAAAGTTTTTAGATTGAGTTTAAGTGGATAACAATATCGTCAATCAATGTGAATCGTTTAGAACTTAAAATGAAATCAAGCTTAACGGTGTTAGTGATTGGTCTCATAAACTGATATAATCCTCTTGCACAAACTCACAAAAATAGTGTCTGTAAATATTTCTTTACTGCATTTCATATTATTAAAAAAAGCCAAGAAGATTTTCGGTGTGTTTTAGCATAAAATTTTGTAAAAATCCAAAAAGATTTTCGACAACTGATTTTGGAGAGCTAATTTTCAAAATTCCGAGTGCTAAACATGATGAACAAATGGTTTGGGTGAAAATATTTGAGGATTGTTGAAATGAAATGAGAAAAGGTTTTGCAATAAAAACGTTATTCCTGCAAGTGGTAAATTAGATTTGAAAATCTTATCCACAAATAGTTATCAGAAAACTTATTTTTGGGTAGAGTTTATGCAGGTTGGCCAGATTTTGATCCAGAGCAGGATGAAAGCCAGGTTATGATCTTGTGAATTCCAGACTACAATCCCAGCCTAGTGAAAGGGGGAGTCTGAAGACATCGAGAGGGAGTCTGAAGATAGTAGAGCCAGATTCAGATCCTGAAGATTACAAGAAAGAGTAAGAGATTGATTGAAGATGCTTACAATGAAGAATACTTCGGAGAAAAGCACAAAGACTGAAGGTTTGACAACCGAAGACTCGACACTGAAGACTCCGTCAACATCCGAGGGGGAGTTTGTTGGTGCATCCATCTGTCGCCTACGTCTTGTATCGAGTCTTGTATAGATTAGGATAGATCGGGACACGGAATCCTAGAAATCTGTTTTAGGAAGTGATTCCGCTCCAAATGACATCTTGTCATTTGGAGCGAAACCCTTTATTGTTCTGATTCCGCCCGAAGTGCTTAGATGTTGATTTCGCTCATAGATGTATGTTGCTGATTTCGCTTATGATGCTAAATGCTGATTCCGCTCCTGATGATAAGGGTAGCTAGGAGCGAAATCAGATATCCTATAAATAGGGTCATTTGGGGCGAAATCAATAGTGAGTGTGTGTGTTGTCTTCCGGTGAGCCACGAAGTGCTGCCGAAGTGTTGTCAGAACTTGTAAACGTTTGCAGATCAATAATATCAACAGATTAAAGTGAATACTAGCTGAATTGAACCGAAACACTTGTTTCCGCCTCTTGTTTTGGTGAAAAGCTCTTCTAACCGACTCGTTCGGATCCGAAATCGATCCTACAACGCAATTGCTAGTGCGGTAGTGCCTCCTCCTCTACTTTTGTCCACTGTTTCGGCTTTGCTCTCGAACCGCTTTTTGGCGCGGTTTCGGGTTCGGTTTCAACCGCCTTCCCCTTCCCCGTGTTTTTTTTGCGCTTGAGCTCTTTAGGTGGCGATTCGGGGACGACTTCTTCATCATCATCGTCAAGTTGAACCGGGGGTTGCGATTGGAATTGTTCAACCGAGTTGCATTGCATGAATTGTTGGAGTGCTTGGTATTGTTGCATTTGTTGAACTTGGGACATTTGTGTGAAGGCGTTGGGTGATTGTTGGAAACCCGAAAACGTAAATTGTGGAGACACCCATGAAGGATCCATAGTCGGAGTGTAAGCGGGACTCGAAAAAAAGTTAGGTTGGTTCGGGTTGGGATTGTTCGGGTTGGGATTGTTCGGGTTGGGGTTGTTCGGGTTGAATGGATTCATGATTGTATAAAAAAGATGGAGAGTTTTTTTTTATAAAAGTGGATGAGAATGGGAGAAGTATTGAGAAAATTGTATAAAAATGGATTAGATGAGGGGTATTTATTTAAAGTTAAAAAGTTTTTTTTTAATAATAGAGCCATTACAACGGCTATATATTTGAAATGGAGGCCCGTGAACATCGTCGAGTGGGAGTCGAAAAGGACGCGCCGGGCCGAGGGGGCGGTGTGGGGGACCGGCGACGGGCCAGGCCGGGCCTAAGTCGGCCCCCATACCGTCTGGTCTTATGGAAACGAGGGTGTTGATATTGACAAGTTAACGAATTTACTTTTTGAAGTATGTAATCATATTGCCGGCCTGGCAGGCACTAAAATTTTCGATATTTATAATTTTCCTTGGGGCTGTTCACGAGTTGAGCCGAACCGAGCGGACCTTTGTTTGTGCTTGTCTTGTTTATAACCGAGCGAAATCCGAACGAGCATATTCGAGCGCGTAATTTTTCGAGCCAGCGATGAGTAATTTGAACAACCATATATTTAGCATGTTTCCTCCGATGTCTCAGCTATCAGGTCACGACTAAGGTCCAACTATCCGAGGATAACACTAAGATTGAGGTCAAATCGTCCGAGGATGAGGCTCTGGTTGAGGCAGGTGAGGCGATGAATATACAAAAAAGAACAATTGTCGCATTGTAGCGTATGATGAGAGTGAGAGACGATTGACGATTGATGAGAGAAAAATGTCAAATATTGTCGCCTCACGACTTATGGTTTTAGTTTTAAATTTGGTGTTAAAATTTTTGTTGGTTTTAGTTTTAAATTTGGTGTTAAAATTTTTGTGTGCATATATAATTATTATATATGTAATAAATTAATAAAAACTAATTCGAGCTGAACCGAGCCGAGCAAACCTTTGCTCATGCTTGGCTCGTTTGCAAACGGAGCGAGCGTATTCCGAACGTTTTCCAAGCGATCGGCGAGCGAGCGATGAGGGACAAGCGATTTGAACAACCCTATTCCTTATGGAAACGAGGGTGTTGATCTTGACAAATAACGAATTGATTGATTAATGTCTACATATTAAATATTTTTACCATCACAACAATGATTTATTAATGATCCTAACATTAACCAAGATATATATAAAAAATAATTTGAAATATATACAAACAAATACAAAACAATTATAGAAACGCGACCAAATTAACATTCTTGAATTATGATCAAAGCATCGTAGTTCAAACAACCAAACAAAATACTTAAACAAAAAAAATCATACACTACTAGAAATTTGGCATTTTCTAACAAGCATTTCCGTCACAAATGCGTAGCGAACTGAGATTTGCTACACATTTACAACAAAACCTTGATGTTGGAAAAAGACTCGTCGGAAACTAATTACTACGCAAATTTTAACATAATTCCTACGAAAATATTGTGTCACAAATTTTGCTACGCGTTTCCTACGCATTTCATAGTTGTTATGTTTTAATGCTTGCAACACATTTGTAACAAAACAGATCTTTGATTGTAACAGATTTGTAACGAAACATTTAAAATAAAATAAAAAAGCTAAAAGCATTCAAATCTTATTTTACTAAAAAAATGCAAAACGAAATCACTAGAAAATTATAAAACATGTTTGAAAATCCACAATACAGCTAACCAACTTGTAACATCCATAACGCAATATCTAGTACGTCTAAACCACAAAACAAACTCTTAGCATGCATATATGTTTAAAAATATACCAACTTATAACTAATTACTATAACGCCAATTCTTCATGAAGTCTTGTAGCTCTCTTTTCACCGCTTCATTTATGTGTTGTTGAAGATCTTCTCTCGCTTTTCTCTCAATTTCAAGACGAGCCATAAGATCTTGTCTTGCCTTCGTCTCATTTTCAAGACGAGCTTGAATGTCTTCCAATTCTGTTCGCATAGCTTGAGCCTAAATATGTTAGGGAAAAGATATTAGAAACTTAAAAAAATAATATGAAAGTCATGTTCATGCTGATTTTGAACTAATTACGTGCTGGACCCGTTGTTTACATCTCTCCATCAGGCCCTAATCCTATTATGGTTCAGGTTTGTTATTAGCTCTGCGTGTGTGTGTGCACCTGCACGTGTAAATGTGTAAATCGCTGCTTTCTTAAAAAGCCAATATGGAGCTGTGAAATCTTAATTGAGAACAATTTTGTCTATACATAAGGGCCAAACTATCTACACACCAAGTGTGTAGATAGTCATCCTTAAAAGGTGTTTTTTGTCCTTATATGCACACCTTGCAGTGTCGAACTGTGGTCAAAACGCGACGTTTTGGTCCGGTTAACCAGACAAATACTGACGGGTCTGTTGATCGGACCAAAACGCCAGCTTTGGCCGCGTTTTGGTCCTGTCAACCAGACCGGGTGTCAGTCTTTTGTCTGGTTGATAGGACCAAAACGCGGCGAAAACTCGGCGTTTTGGTCCGGTCAACAGACCCGTCAGACACCCGTCAGTCTTTGTCTGGTTAACCGGACCAAAACGCCGCGTTTTGGCCACAGTTCGACACTGCAAGGTGTGCATATAAGGACAAAAAACACTTTTTTTGGTGTGTAAATAGGCAAAATGGTGTGTAGATAGGTACACCCATACATAAAACAAATCAAAACTTTTATCATTTCACATTTAATTACAACTGCTGATGTGTTTTCTGTCATTGTGACATTGTGTTGTGTTGTACAGTGTACTTTTACTATATTACTTCATCCTAGAAAATGTCATACTATAATTGCCTTTTAAATATCAAATTAATTACCTGACTGAATTATGTATACACTCATATTGAAAATTAAAAAAAAAATCAAGAGAATAATAATGTTTTGGTATATTTATTCACCAGTGTCCATGTCATATAAGTTTTTTCCTACGATAAAAATTGCAAAAAGAAAAAAAAGGAAATTTCTAAAACAAACTGAGCATCAAATTCTCATTATTAGATGTCTGCCTCCTTTTTTTTTCCTACTGAATCTGTAGCTATAAAAGGCATCTTTACACAAAGCAGATAATGAATCCAATTTAAGATCACATGCACAACAATTGCTCAGCCTCAGGGAGACGGGGTTTTGTCTTTGGTAGATTAGGGTTTGCAATTCAGAAAGGGGTGGCGGCGCAGCTTGTTGCCCGTCTACCTTCTGTTTTGATGTAACTTGACAAGTATGAATAAAATATATATATTGTTTTGTAAAGTTAAAAAAAAAAAAAATGCAAGAAATTTAAATCTGTGTCATGTATTCAAAGGCATTTCTTATGGCAAGAAAAAGGGAGCCCACTAATACCTGACTTTAAAGTCATATACTTTTTAACATTATTATGTGTTTGCATTGTGCCAGTCCACCTCAAAATCTCTTGCTTTAAATGTGGTGTTCATCATCAAAAACTACTTCAATGAGAAAAAATAATAATATTTTTAGTATGATTTATGAGTCTTCTAATTGGTGGTTTTGATTAACATGCTTTTTAAGGTTTTGTTAGGAGGTGTGCCTAAACAGCCAATATGGAGATAATATTTCATAACATTACTGACGAAGTTTATTGAAGTTTATATTACCTCTTCTTGGGACCGTTGGTAATCAATAGATGATGATGCACACCCGCTAGAAGAGGATGACGTCCCGGTCACCATGTAATGCAAATCCGAAGATCCTACCCCATATACCCGATTCCTGCGACCTCCTACCTGCACACGAGCCCACACCTCAGGGTCATCAGGAACCTCAGTGAAGTCCGACCCGTGAAGATCATGCATCGCCTCCAAGTAGCCACCCTAAAATATATTAAAATAATGCAACTGTGAGTTGTACTCGATGAATGTGAAAGGACAGTGGCAGTGATACTCAACGATAACTGGCTTTTGAGAATCTCCGCTATAATACAATATATTAATCTGTACCGTACATGGCAACTGAATTTAGAATTGTTTAGAAAATTAATGTAAAATATAATATAATATCTAAATTTAAAAAAAAACACAACCCAAGACCTGAAAAAAATGCCCCTTTTTTAATGTGTTTTAAGTGTATAAGATAACTTACATATGCTTCTCTGGATTCGTTTGTACAAAACTCCAAATTCTTCATGTCATGTATGCTAAGTGTCTATCAGTATATGCATTTCAAGATCATTATAATGAACTATACAGAACAATAAACCTAAACATATGTTGAATTCATACATAAATGATTAGAACTTGTTAAGAACACCATCCAAAATGTGTTTGAACCAAAATATGTGGTTTAAAGCCTTAAACGGTGAATTTTGATGAAAATACCTTTATAAGTCACTTGATCGACTTAATATATGCTATGTGGTGTTAGTGTGTTATAATTGGCCTAAATGGTTGAAGTTGAACTCGTAAGGTAAAAGTCGTCTAGCTAAATGAGTATTAATGTTAAGTGTGCTTAGAAACAATTGAAGGTGAATCCTTGCAAGTTGAGCATCAAACGGGTCAACGGGCATGAAAACTGAATCCTAACAACCTATAAAGGTGTATTAGAGGTTAGTTAGGGATGAAATTAGTTAAATTGTTGAAACATGGAAGTTTGAGCCTTTTTGTATGTGCAAATGAAGTACCTTGTGATGAAACTCTACATCTCTTTGTAAGGATTATCAAGAGATCTATAACATACATGAAGGCAACTTATATTGCTCTTCTTGAGCTGTTATTTTTCGTCAGATGCTCAGTCCACATTTATGCTTAAGTGGTTGTGTGTAATATAAATGACACTCTCCTAAATATTCTTGAGGAACACCCACAAGATTATAAAATATTGCAAGCCTGGTCCTATTTTTTTTTTAAAGCAATGTCCATGTACAACTAATATTAACCCATGATTCAACCAAGGAACAAAATAATAAAGAATGTATCTGACCAGTCAACTTTGCTCCATAAATGACTCCCTAAAGTGGATGCACTGAGAACTGGAATAATATGCTACACCATGTCTCGGAAAGGATGGAGTGAATATAAAAAGTAAAGAATAACTTTTTACTAAAACATATATACAGATGCACAGTCAAACCAAATCTGTGACTCTTCCATACTGCATACTTTGTGTGAAGAAAAGATAAATTCTTAATAGAAATTATAAGGCAACCAACAGCATCAATGAATTTGTACACTTATTTCACAACGTCTTCGTTTATAAATTCTTTACAAAAAAAAAATGTGATCTAACATATTTAGATTGATTATCTTTTGTTATAGTTGAAAAGTAAAGAAAGTTGTAAAAGCCCAAAGAAAGAAAATTGAACTGTGTTTTGGAGGGGTGCGCCAGGCCAAGGCAGTAGTGCAACACCAAGGCAACGCTCAAAAACCCCAATAGCAAGCTATTGTGATGGGCTTTTCCCCATAAAAAATAAGATTAATATCAAGTAGGCCGATGGCCCACATATCAGATATTAAACTGATAAGAACAGATACTACACTTGATCTTAGCCAAAAGGCCGAGAAAGGTATGCTTATTCTTTTATTGGACTGCTGTTTATAAATGATGTCTCTTCTTATATGTATTCTTCAGTCAGCCTATGTGGGACTGCGATAGACTTATTTACCCTATGGTTTTCATCTCTCAGGGTTGAATGCCATAAAGCATTGTCAACCTTTCTTACTCACACTCTTATTAATATACCAATCCTTTCTTTCTAGCCCTGATAACTATTGTGTTGACTAAACAGAAACTATCACCTGTGAACTGTTATCAGTGATTCAGATATCCAAACGAACGGATATTGTATTAATATCAACAAAAACTATAGATGATTAAATACAGAATAACAAACGAACGGATATTGTATTAATATCAACAAAAACTATGACCTGGATTAGGAAAATATGAGCTCTAATCAACATAAACTGAATAATAATTCAATACAACAAATGAACGAATATCGTATCAATATCAACAATCAAAGCCAAAACTATGCATGTTCAGATACATAACAGCATAGTTGCATAGACAGTTAGACACGATGATCGATAATAAATCCTGTAAATATGACCTAGGTTAGCAAAATACGAGCTGTAATCAACATAAATGGAACTTCGAACCGAAATATACTGATGGGGTACGGTATTAAACCCGACCCGAGCGGTCAGACTTCCCGTTACGTATTGCTTTTATATTAATTATTTATTATTGTTGCTACTAACCCAACCGCGAGGCTCAACGCGCTGTAGTTTAACACTACTTTGGGTCGGGGCTTGTAGAGATAACCCCTAACTGGGCCTGGCCCATTGAGGTTAGGGGAGGCCCACATCCCCTTATATAAAGAGGTCTTCACCTCTTGAATGGGGAGATGAAATGGAGCCACCACACTTTTTGTAGCTGGAAACAGGAGAGTCTTCTCCTACCGGCAATCTCTACAGCTCCACTTTCTTCTCTTCTCCATTGCAGATCTAGGTTCAAGAGGAAGAACAAGGTGTGATCCTTCACCCTTATGTAGAACGCGGTCCAGTCATCCCGGAGGTGAACCCGTGTTTCTTCATTGGCGCCCACCGAGTATATGCTATACATTTGTTGGTCACATCTCGTTTTATCCTCAGATCTTCAGATCTGTATTCTTAGAGTAAACCAAAAAGATCTGTGTTGCTTTTCCCAAAAATGTATAGATACAGATATGTGAGCCCATTCGTCATACATGCTTTACTGGGTTTCAAACTTCCAGATCAAAACAATGAGAAAGTCATTGATAAACATCCCTCAGATTTATTCTATTTGAGCACAGGATGGAATTTATGGGTAAACGTTTCCTGGATATGGGCCCCTTCATGATTGATGTATGAGTCTGGGGTAACAACTTTCACAACAAGTTCAACCCGGTTTTGCGCACGACCCGAAGATCCAGAACTTCCCAAATCCGGTACGTGGTCTTTTTCAACGAAACCACCCAAAAATTAAACGGATCTGATAAATTTATGAGCAAAACTTTATAATAATCCAAAAATCACTTGAGGTTCACAATAGAGATTAAAGATTACTATTGATAATTATTAAATTATAAATAAAAATCGGTCATTTTATTTCAAGCATTGACATAGTTTTGTCATTTAGCCTGAAAAGCATGACAGGTCATGTGTGGCAGACAAATTTTGTCGTTTTGCCTGAAACATGGCTTACACTCTGCAAGGTGGCCTACATGTATTAATTATATTACAATAGTTTATTGGTTCACCAATCTCATGGAATCTTCATGCTGTGGGGGTTTCCTTTCTGCCATAAGATTTAATTCAATTCAAATAGAGATGAAGCTTCAAATCTATTATTCTTTCATGAATATATTACTAGCGGTCCTTATTCCGAACAAAACACCAGCGTGCAACCAACTTCCGCAGATGTCGTTCATCCACCTGCGCCTGCCGTACATTTTTGACAAGCCGCCACCAGTGCATGCCGGACAAGCATTCTGGCATCCGCGCATGTTGAGCAGTCACTCCGCGACCGCGCGGTGCGGACACCCTCTCCACCCTGCGCATGACGAGCTCGGCCACTCGCGCGTGGTAGTAAAGCTCCAGCTTTCACGATGGGCAGACAAGCTCAGACGCGCGATCCCGTTTACTTCGGGCACACTCCTCCATCCGTGATCCCTGGACATGCTCCACCACGTTCGCGGTGAGCAAGCACCACCACGTTCGCGGTGAGCAAGCTCCACCACGTGCGCGATGAGCAAGCTCCACCACCATTGCGCGACAATCACGCTCCACCACCGTTGCGCGACAATCACGCTCCACCACCATTGCGCGACAATCACGCTCCACCACTATTGCGCGCCAGACCTCCACCACGCACGCCATTGACGTCCGGAGCATGATTATGGTCCATCGAAGATGGCGTGGTAGGAATGGTTATTCCGCCAGATGTGGGTGGGGCACGAAAGTTGTGGTTTTTTTTTTATTAATTTTCATACTAGAAACAACAGTGTACGAGAGTTGCTTTAATCTTCCAGGCTAAATGGAGGGAGTTGCTTTATTCTGCCACTACAGTAACAAATAAGTCAAATATACACCAACTAAAATGGGGTTTTGACTTTACAAGCATGTTCATAAAGCAGACAATGTAATAATAATTTTAAATGCTGTACATTATTTATGAGCATACACATGTTAGTATTCTATAGTCGATAGCTATCATTATTTATTTAGCAACAATAAATTTAGGCTAGTATGGTGTAACAACATTTCGAAAACGCGGTGAGCGATCCTCACGCATACCAATAAAAGCCTAAATGGTTACATTACTTACGAGCGTAAGTCACCACGCACGCAGGATCCTTTCAATGTCGGTCAACTTCTTAAACAAAGAAAAGCATGAACACAAGACTTCATCGCAGATCGCACATGCGTACGACCGTCATGATCAAACAACCATGAGACTTACGTATTATGTACGATATACTCTATATAGTTGTCATATTCGTTGCTAAATGGCATATACCTTTTAGTGCATTACGACTAGCATTATTTAACACGCCTTACTTCCTCCTTAAAAGGGGTGATTAAGAAAACCGTCACGCACAACCGACAAACAACAACTTCTGCGTGGCAGCATCTCCGACGCACGTATCAACTCTACCATTCGTTTGTGGAGGTTTAAGAGGGATAATTTGAGCTTGTCTTTATTTAGTTCACATGTTTGCCTTTTAATATAAATCTTGCACCATAACTTCCAATTTATGGCTCAAACACATTATTACAAGCTACAACAGTTAGTGTACGACTTTCAAATATGCATTTGGGCACATATCACTTTAGCTAATATATGGACAAGGTTCATATGTACTTTACTGTGAACACTTCAATCACTTAGTAAGGCATTGTTACACGCTTTCCCCGATAAAACAGACCGGCTAACGCCTAGCAAAGGAAATTATTCAACAACACGGTTAGTAGTTCATCATCTTAACGACTACTAATCTTGCGATATTTACGACGCATACTAGTATCATTGCTTAGTACTATTATTCAAGTTTAATGTTACTAACATTTTATTTAATAGCAATAAATTGAGAGACTAACATGGTGCAACACCATTTCGGGGGTCAAAGTTGCTTTCACATTTTGCGGAATATGGATGCATAGAGCAAATACCTCCTAAGGATGAAGTTTCGGTATAACGCTTTCCACATATCACTCTTTATTACAATTTACCATGTCAACTTATTTGCAGGACAGGCAATACATTCAATCGGTGAAACGCAGCGAGCGATCCTCACACACACCGATGAAAACCTAAAAAGCGCCTTCACACATGAGCACGTAAGTCGCCGGCTGGCGCATGCTCTCTTACATATGAGCACGTAAGTCGCCGGCTGGCGCATGCTCTCTTACATATGAGCACGTAAGTCGCCGGCTGGCGCATGCTCTCTTACATATGAGCACGTAAGTCGCCGGCTGGCGCATGCTCTCTTACATAGGAGCACGTAAGTCGCCGGCTGGCGCATGCTTTTTCACTTACGTTCACGTTAGTCACCTCGCGCGCATACTGCATTACTTACGAGCACATAAGTCGCCAGGCGCGCAAGCTCTTTTACATACCAACACGTCGATCTCCATACGAGTCTGTTGTCCTACATACGATCATCTCAGCCTCCATGTGAGCCTTGCTGCTGCACATAAGCACGCTAATCTTCACGCGACCCTACTGCTTTACATACGAGCGTGCGTGTCGCCCGTGCGCGCATGCTTAGCCATATGAGAAAACGCTTACAAAACGTAAACCGTGCTACAAATGCACGCACCACTTTGGGTATACGCAAAAACGCATTGGCTGAAATAAAGTTTCGCTTACACCTACGATCTTCAAGACAAGCCACATCTCCTTGCGTCATGCCACATTGTTGTTATGTCACACCAGAGGATTAGCGTAGGCTCGGATCTCCAGTTCATTATTCCTGACGCAACTTTATGCCAATTCTCATTCGCGATAACCTGTTCAAAGTGGATTAACACGTGCAACTATTGTAGACAGCAGTTTACAAAGATTCAAACACAATAAATACATACGCTTCATGGCTTAAGACACGCGCCCACCTTGCGCTAACCAACAGAAGTCACACCATAGGGTGAATATTTTACAATAGCCACACGACTGTGTGCGCACCGCTAAAGCTGGGCCACACTCACCTGACAAAGGCGAACCGTCAGTGACAACATAATGATCGCCGCGTCAGCAGCCAACCCAAGGGTCACCAACGACATTTGCACCCTGTCAGAATTTAAATTTCGAGAAATTTCTCGCCTCAAATCACAACGAAACTGCAAGTTGAAGTTAGTAAGGGTTGCGCCGCATGCTTCATCAACCAATGATCATGCGCGCAAGCTCTCAAAAGCAACAGGTATCAATTAACAAGCCTGGTAGCCGCGCCGTAGTAATTGACAAACACTTACACGCGTGCCAGCTACCAAGACCTAGCAAATTCTTTAAAGACCAGCACGCCTTTCCTCTCTTTTTCCTGAGTCCAGAGCTCCAACCATTCACTTCGCGCATGGAAGCAGCACTGGACTGGGGGGACTTAAAGGGGTATGGTCCTCAAAAGCTGCGCAGACCATACTCCTTATACGTTAATCAAACTAACCTACAGACCACGTGCGAGCTGCTTGGACAAAACCTAAGCCAAGCGCGAGGTTCAAACAGGATTGAAGATCAGATTCAGTACTTAAGCATCCTGAATGAAGGCCCTCAATCCCTAAGCCTTGCACCAGCACCAAAGATCTTCTAGAAGACACAAATGGTTGGCACCAAAGGGACAGAGCGGATATTCTTTGTCGTCGTCTCCAGGCCCAAGGCCCATCAGTCCATCTCCTTCTAAACTACTCCGACTAAAGATAGAGTCCTTCATACACAGGAAGGACCGTAGCTAAGCTCAGGAAGGATTAGGAAGATTAAACCCTTATGGTCGAAACATAAACCCAACTAATAAACCTAAAGCTAGTTACGTACGCGCAACCTTGACAAGCTCATAGCAATGCGCCAATAGCAACTACCCGCAATCAAACAGCGTGCGCCAGGTTTGCCCAATCAATTTCCACGATGAACAACCAGGGGATATTCATTATCCCATTTATCTCTACTCACAGTGAAAGACAGACGCAACAAGCATGGACAACAACTTTCCCGCATCTGGGTGACTGGTAAGCCTAAAACTCAATCTTTACTTTCGACCACTCCTAACAAGTCTAGTACTCCTACCACACTTGCACGCGGAGCAGCACTAGACTGGGGGACTTGATGGGGTACGGTATTAAACCCGACCCGAGCGGTCAGACTTCCCGTTACGTATTGCTTTTATATTAATTATTTATTATTGTTGCTACTAACCCAACCGCGAGGCCCAACGCGCTGTAGTTTAACACTACTTTGGGTCGGGGCTTGTAGAGATAACCCCTAACTGGGCCTGGCCCATTGAGGTTAGGGGAGGCCCACATCCCCCTATATAAAGAGGTCTTCACCTCTTGAATGGGGAGATGAAATGGAGCCACCACACTTTTTGTAGCTGGAAACAGGAGAGTCTTCTCCTACCGGCAATCTCTACAGCTCCACTTTCTTCTCTTCTCCATTGCAGATCTAGGTTCAAGAGGAAGAACAAGGTGTGATCCTTCACCCTTATGTAGAACGCGGTCCAGTCATCCCGGAGGTGAACCCGTGTTTCTTCATATACCTTGATATCTCACTCAAATAATAATAATCTCTGATCTCCTCTGCGAGTAGATCTGCAATCAAAAACCTATAACAGAATACAGACCACAAATTAAACCATAAATTCATCACAAACACCACACAACTATTATCAAATTCAGACGGAATTTAATTCATTACAGTCTCGAAACACTAAATCAAACACACGCACACACGCAGCCGCACCTGAAGATTTGCGAGCAGACGCTACAGGAACCAGCAACGACTTCCGTTCAGCAAATATACCTTCAGAGATTTCACGGCGAGTCACCGGCGCTGTGGATTGAGCTCTGTGAGAGGCGTATCGATTTATAGAACTCTGGTCGGAGGAGGCTTTGTTGGATAGATTCAATCGCCGGACGGAGGCTCTGTGGATTGAGCTCTGTGAGAGGCGTATCGATTATATCTCCAATCGCCGGACGGAGGCGTATCGATTGAGCATAACTCTGTTTCAAAATTAGGGCACCGATGGTATCGTTTGGATTTTTTAGTATAGATGCGTCATGCGTGTGTGTATCTGATGTGTTTGTATTTTATTACCACAATGATAATAGTGAGGGTAGTGATAGAATTTTATCACTCTCAATATCCAATCAACTCATGTCATGTCAATACCCACTATTTTATCACTAGTGATAGAAATGTATTGGGGGCGGTCACTAGTGATAGAATTCTATCACTCCCAAATTTTTTAATTTTTATTTTAAAATTAGAAATTAACAATAAAATACTAAATTATAAATTACATTAAAATTAAAAATTAAATTACATAGCAAAATAAAAAAAACAACTAAACATTAGGAAAAAAAAAACTTAAATTAAACGGGTGGCATCTCCCAACCCCACTTTGCGCAAATCTCGCGCTTTTGTTGAATTACAATTGACTTAAACGGTTCGTCGAGATGGGCGTTCTTTTCACACAAGATTTTTAAATCATTTTGTCTTTCAACCGTTTTCAAGTGTACCATGTACGCCTGCTCGCGTTCAACCGTTTTCAAGATTTGTTCGGCCTTCTTGTATTGCGTCATTTACTCCTCTTCGATTCTGGAGATTGACTCCGCCACCGCTTCCTTCCCTTTGCTTGACAATTCACCACCTCTCCTGCGGCGTGGCCTAGTAGGTGTATCTTCTTCAACGGGGTCGTCAACGGGTTGATCGGATTCGTCAAGGGGGTCTTCGTTTAAGTTCATTTGGGGCAAGTTATCCGATGCGGAAGTCGTGTAGTTCCCCGAATCGGATGTCTTTCATCTTTTCGAACCTCCTCGTTTTTTTGGAGCGGTAGGACCACGCATGTCAACCAACTCAACCGGGACCCACTTCGAGTGATTTCTCGCAACTTCCCATGCCCCCACGTGTGGAAAACTCCTCTTTTTGTAGAGATCGCAATACTCTTCGGTGGCTTGTTGCATGATTGTCGCCTCGCTCGCTCCACTTTGTGGATTTCGGTTCTACAAAAAATATAAAACGTTATGTATTTAAAAAAAATTATGTTTTCTGTTTTAAAAAAAAATAAACTGTTTTCTGTTTTTTATAAAAAAAACTGTTTTCTGTTTTTTTTAAAACTGTTTTCTATTTTTTATAAAAAAAACTGTTTTCTGTTTTTTTTAAACTGTTTTCTGTTTTTTTTAACTGTTTTCTGTTTTTTTTAATAAACTGTTTTCTGTTTTTTTTAAATTAAACTGTTTCTGTTATTTTTTTAAAAAACTGTTCTGTTTTGTTTAAAAAATAAAAGTTGTTTACGTTTTTTTTTAAATAAAAACTGTTTCTGTTTTTATTTAAAAAAACAGTTTTGAATGAAAAAAATTTAAACTTTATAAAAAACATACCTTTTGAATGAAACAAGCATTGAACTTACTAATTTTCCCGTTCAAATCCGTCCATTTCGACGTCATTTGGTCCATGTTTCGTGTCTTTGCACCGGGAAGTCGGCTAAAATGATTAATGACCCGTCTCCAAAACGCATCATTTCTTTGCTCGTTGGCATGTTTCTTGCTCTCGGAGATGTGCAAGTACGACTTCACCAACGACACCTCCTCCTCGTTCGTCCAATGTTGTCGGACGGTTGGGACGATTTCTTGAACGTCATCATTTTCTTCTTCTTCCTCTTCCTCTTCTTCTTGTTGTTCTTGAACGTAATCATCATCTTCATCGTCGTCAAGACTTTGTTGTGGTTCACGATACGCGTTTGCAAAATGATGGATGAGGGTGTTGTCTTCTAGTAGTGGGTCGAGTGGGTGGGGTTGGGTTTGATACGTTTGGGGTTGAAATTGGTGAGGTTGAAACGGTGGAACGAACGGTTGGTTTTGATACGTTTGCGATTAAAAGGGTGGATATTGTTGGTTTTGAAAGGGTGGATATTGTTGGGTTTGAAAGGGTGGGACTTGCTCGGGTTCGTCTTGCAACCTAAAGCGCGTCGGCTCGCCAAGATTCGCTCGAACCGTGGGTCTTACGGGATTTTTCTTCGTACCCGAACCTCTTTTTTTCGAACCCTCACCTCTCTTGCTTGAACCTTCCATGTTTCTTGTAAAATTATTTTTGAAATCAAATGGAGAATTGTATTATTTTTTGAAGTGAATTGGATAAATTTTGATATGAAATGTATTGGGTTTGATAGATTTTATATAAACTTTCAAAAATAAAAATAACCCAACGTTCAAACCCCCCCCCCCCCCCCCAACGGTCCAATTCTAACGTTCCTTTTTTTTATTTTCACGCGTTATGGTTTCAACGTGTTATATAATCAACGCGTGATGAGGGGAGTGGCGGCGGTGTGCGTGATTATTCAACGCGTGATACAAGGTCCATCACGGACCGCCCCCGGTGGCCTAATACTTAAAATATATAAAAATAAGACTTAATAATTTAATCTATATACTATATATAAGCATTTCCCATGTCCATATTAGTAATTTACAACATAATTTGTAAGACGGGAGATTAAAAGTCACAAACAAAACCCTATCTTTTTACATTTTTCTTCCCATTCTACCCTGCTCACCCTGTATCGCCCCTATGAGATATGAAATGAAACCCTAAGGAATGTTATCATCAGTTTATTCAACTCAATGGTCCTCTTCAATGCGATAATTACTTTCTTCAGTAAATGTCATCAACAATCTATGCAATCAATCGTTTCGGCTTCAATGGCCTTGTCCGTTTATAGCAATCCACCGTCTTAATAAGTCGTCATTGAAATCAGGTAGAGCTACAGCGGACACATGGCGGAGATGGCGACGTCCGGCGCGTTCACCTCTCTCCCTTGGCTGCTTCACCTCCTCTTTCTCCACTGTGTTCGTATATTAGGTTTGTGATTTCCTTTTTTGTTTTCGGTTTATTGTTTTGCTAGGGTTACAAAATTAAGTGTTCTTCACTTCTTCTCATGGTTTAATCGGTTTCAGTTCCACGTTAGGTCTGCGACATGAAAAAGTCGGAGCTCCTACATCAACATCACCGGCGATTGTTAGAAGAACTGTCGTCATTGCATTTTTCGTGAGTTTCATCCCAAGCTTCCAAATATGCCCCCTTCACTTAGGTTTCAATGATTTTTTACATTTCTTACCTGGCATATTAAATAATGAAATCAAATGCATACATCGTTCCATCTTCTCAGATCTTCAATGCGTGTCTCTCTTCTTTGCCTTCTAAGGTTTGTCACGGTTGTTCCATCGTATTGAATGGATTGAATCGCCAAGTGATTAAGGTAAACATCATTCCCAGTTTTGATTGGTAATTTTGATTGGATTTGGGGATCTGAGATTGAAGGTTGATTGCATTTCTAGGGCTTTATTCATGGTTTTCTTAATTCTTTAACATAATCGAATCTGGTCTTCACTCAAATCACAATCGTTTCTCAGTCGCATCCCTAATCGTTACCGGGTAAGTGTTCTTCAATTTTTGTTCTATTTTGCATTGTATATGTGTTTGACAGGGTTGAAGCTTACGGGCACCCTTATCCCGCATATCTAAGTTCCCTCTTTTTTCTGATTTTTTGTTTACTCTTTGTTTACAGAAATTCTATGCAGAGGCTTTCTTCTTTTAAACAGTTTTCAGTTGAGAAAGTAAGTTGTATATGATTTGGTTTTATATGATTTTTATATTTTTATATGTGTTTTCTATGGATCATGCAGGATTCTGACACTCAGCTCAAGGATATTCCAAATGGTATGTGTTTATGATATTGTTAATGCTTAATTTATATTAAGTTGTAAATATAGAGTTGAACGATAAGTTAATTATTACACATTGAGGAACTTTAGTTGTATTGTTTAAACTTCTCAGCTTCTTCAGATTGGAAATTGAGGTAAATCACAAGTTATAATATAACAGTTAGTAAGTTCTTTTTTTTTTAACTTTTGACTTTTTTTACATGTTCTTGTTTTTACATGTTATCAGCTAGCTCAGCTCTTGATAACATATCTTTACTAAGAGGGTAACATGTCATCTTTTATTGAGGCAGTATATGATAGTTATAGAAAATATACTAGCATTTGGTTGTTTTGGCGCGTATATGCAACGGGCTCTGGAGAAGTGGAGAGCATAGCCGGTCTGGTCAAAACCCCAGAATTTAGTAACTTTAATATCATCCTGAACCATTTAAAACCAACTGGTAAGCAGTCACATGAGTTGTTCGACTAACAGCATTCCTGTGTTCTTTTGTTGCAATTTTGATCTGGTAGCTCATGTTCATACTACTAAAGGACACTACACTAATACCACTAGAAGGGCTGGTCTTTGACACTACCTAGGTGCTTTTTCATTTACTTTCATATATGTTCTTCATGTTTTCAGTTGTGGTTTCTTAAAGGTGGAATTGTGGAAAACTGGTGAGGAGGGTGGATAGATTAGGTAGCAGGTCATAATGGATTTGGATCAAAACATGTCAGGTCGACCCACCAACGTTTTTGTTCATTCTTCTTGAGAGTAATAACAAAAAAATGTGTTAAATTTGATTAAAAACAGTGAAGTTTAATGGATTTGAATCAAGACATGTCAGGTCGGCCCACCAACGTTTTTGTTCATTCTTCTTGAGAGTTATAACAAAAAAATGTGTTAAATTTGATTAAAAATAGTGAAGTTTTAGTGAAATTAGCTGATGACCATGTGATGCTCTAAGAAGATTCTTTATGTGTTGGAGAATGCAGGGCATGATTTGAAGCTCGTGAGAATGGTTGTGCCGTTGAGAGATATGGAGAGCGAGAATTTGCTGGATTCGTTGGAAGTTTGTTTGGATTTTATTGATGAAAGTAGGAAAACGGGTTCCGTTTTGGTGCATTGCTTTGCGGGTGTATCCAGAAGGTAAAATTAACATGTTGATTTCTTGTTTCGATTCATTGCTTTGCTGGATTCAAAGTTGATCATTCAAGCACTCTATACATACGCTTTCGTTTGAAGGTTTTAGGAGTGTTTTCTTGCCCAATTTATGCAATTTATTAATCTATAAGTTTATTCTTTATGATATGGGTTTGAAGGTTGGGTAGCTTGTTAAAGTGTGTACTTTTTATGTTAAACACGCCCTACAACATTTGTGTGTCCATTATTTACAACGTTTGTGGATAAACACGCCCTGCTGAAACCTTTAGATTTGTTAGCTAGGGACTAAACGCGTTACAAAGCGCAAACCTCAGTGACCATCCATGTACTTTTGAAAAGCTAGGGACCAAATCCCTGCTGAAACCTTTAGATTTTGTTGCTGACCCTGCTTTGACGAAGAAAGAAGCTTCAATTTTGACCGAAACAACATCATAGAAAGAAATAATTCCGACGCCTGCATTTCGTTGCAAAAAATGCATTCGAGTTGTTGTGTTGCATGATAATGTTATAACTCATATTCCCGGGGTGGGTGAAAGCTCTTTTGAATGGCATAAACGGAATAGTCGCAATAGTTACAACAAATACGATGAGCTTGAGTGCACCTCTGTCTTTGTTGAGCCTGTTCGTTGGATGAAAACAGGTATAAAATGACCTCTTTTTACCTTTTTATGTATTTTAAGTTGACTACTACTAGATAAACAATATAATCAAGGATTGAATGGGGACGTGTCCGGGGGTCGAACGCGACACGAACCCGAAAATTTTGTGACACATGAACATGAGATACATGAGCTTGAACATGACACAAATTTCGCGGGCTAACATGAATGCGAAACGTTTAACCCGAAGTTTTTATTTATTTATTTTTTGCATATTAATAATTCTAAAATTACAATCATAAACTATAAAAGCTAATGCTCATCTCTCTTTTATCTGTTATACTTTGGCATATAATGCTCAACCTGTTTACGTTATAATATATAACGAGTTAACGCAAACCCGCGCGTTGCTGCGGGATGTTGATTATGAATGTTTTTCATATCATTGTAAGATGTATCAATTATTGATATGACATTGACATTCCGTATAAGAATTGAAAGGAAAAATCCCAAAAGATAAAGCTATCATACGCCAAAAGAATGACAATCCATTATGTAAAACATTTAATACACAATTAGTCTATTGATTGATTGATTTAATTTTAGAGTGTATTGTTTGTTTTTTTTTCCAACGATAAATTTAAGTATAAGGGGGTGTTTTCAAAATAGATTTTGCGTTTTCAAAACTGCGTTTTGAAAAAGCATGCAGGTACATACTTCTCCAAAACTGTGTTTTGAAGGCAGATCATCACTTTTTCATCCAAACATTTTTTTAGATTACTTATGTTTTACAAATACAATAATCAAATAATCACTTCAAAACGTAATCCCAAACACCCTCTAAATCGTATGTTTTATGAATATATAACTATCACAAATCTTAACTTAAATGTAACGTATTTTTATCATTAAAAAATGCAACATTTCTATCATTTAGTTTTTACGCATATTATTGTGTTATATACGCACAATAAACATTTTTATTTTCACAGTATTTCATCACTTCATTATTCATTCAATTAAAAAAATATAAGGTCATAAAAGAATATTTTAAATTATATTAACAATATCACTACAACACTTAAAAATCGGTCCATATATAATCCAATTGCCAATAATTTTTAACTAAAGATATAATTAATTACCCAATATGCATTCCAGCCCAGCCCATCACATCATATACCATAATTTGGAAAATATGTCCTCGTAACACAAAGTACCACACAACCTTTTCAGTTTCCCCTATCTCGGTAGATCTCTCATGTCTCCTAAGTCCATCTTACACACTCACCACCAACAATCACCGCAACAAACACAACGCTGGTACACATCGTTTCGCCATCCTCAACCAACCGAAAGTCGTAACCGTAGCCGTAGCCCCATCTGTGCAATCACACCCACCCACCAAAAATGACTTCTGATTGAAACTGACGGAAGGGTTATTTTTTTATATTCAGATCTTTGTCCTTTACGGTTTGTTCAAGTTTTTTCGTATGTGATTTTAGTCTTCATATGCACATACAGTTTATAAACATGATTCATACCTTACAACTACAGAACCGAATGAATTAATCGACTACAAAAACATAAACGATGAAAGTGAAAATTTGGGGGAACAAAAAATACAGATGAAAATTTGAAACTTACTGTGCCAAATCAGAGATCAATGGAATTGAATTGAAAGTCGGTAACCAAGGAATATGAAACGGCGAGAGAGAATCGGTGAGAGATTGTTGTGGCGGTTACTGGTGGATGTATGAGAAATTGTTGTTGGTAGTTATTGGTCGGTGATATTGTCGTGAGTCCCGTGACTTCCGTTGGTATTTGTATGTGTCGAATAACAAAGAAACGACACAACCTTTAGCACACACAAAAAAATAAACGATGCAACTTAAGTTGAATTTTAAACAAAGGGTATGTATATGTGTTTTTAAAAAGTCACAACTTTTCATTTAAAAAGAGGCAACCCAAGTTGCTTTTTGTAAGATTATATAATATATGTCTTTATGGTTTATAGAAATAAACGGGTCAGCCCGAGAACTGGACAGGAACTAAATTACCATTTTTGGTGTATTTAGATGAGGTGGCTTGCCATGTAATCCTTTTTAGCAACTAAATTACCAAATATATCCCATCTTGTGAAAACGAATCACTTGAATGCCAATTACTATTTAGTTTACATGACGACCAATACTTTAGTTTTAGAATGATCTTTTAATATTTTAATAATTTGGCAAGTTGATGTATGAAGAAACTGACCATGACTATATCTTCTGGTGACTTGATGTTGCAGGCTCAGTAATGACGCGAAGCATCATACTAAAGACTTGTCATAGTTTGTTTGTGATTGGAAGATTTCTATTAATTTTTCAAACACGGACGAGTTTATAAACTTGTTAAACGACACGATCGGCTAACACAATTTTTGTTTTTTAAACGGACCAACACTTCTAGACAAAGGTTTCAAATTAAAGGAGACTGCGCTTTTTTGTTTTTTTATAAGAATTTCCGCTTCTTACATTTAATGTAAACTAAAGACCCAACATTTTGTTGTGCCAGAATGTATATAGAACGTAGCATCATATCATTTAGCTGTCCTCCATAGCCCTTAAAAACTTACCTCGCCACAAAGTACAGGTGTCATTTTAAGGTTTGAATTATGTTCTCGTCCCGTATTGTCACCCCGCCGCAACGCGCGGGTTCCCCACTAGTATGATTAAGAAACCATAATTGGGTGAAGCGTTATCTTTCATACAATTTAAGACATGCATAAATCAATTGGTGATAATGGTAATAACATATTTAATAATTAATAAAAAAATTATTTTTTGTTATTAGTTAATTAAGGATTAACGATAAAATGTACAGATTGGATTGGACTCTTTAATAAATTTAATAAAGTTGGGTATTGAATGGTTTAAAACTAACTAATGGATTGAAGGTTGATTATCATAAACGTGTCACGAATTGTAACGCATTTCCTACGGAATAACACGCGTTAATAGGTTTTTGTAGGAAATACGTCATAAAGTAGTAATATGTATTTAATAATGATAACCCAACTAATTAGTCAATAATTTCCAAAACAAATCCAACAAATTTGTAACGAAATTGTGACAAAATTATTGTGTTTTTTGTTTTTGTCACTATTGTGTAGCAAATTTGTTACAAAATTTTAGGTTTTTTTTGTAGTCATAAATGCGTCACAATTTTGTAAGTATTTGTGACACATTTTTTTCCGTAGGAAAATTTGGTAGCAAAATGGCTACTTTTGTAGTAGTGATAAGTTACTAACGGGTTATATAAAATTACTAAAACAACTTTACTCATCGATACTTTCACCACCATTTGCTGTATCACCTTGAGATTGTCTTGGTAGGCTTAATGGAAGAGGCATGATATTATTTTGAGCCAGTGTTTGTTCCATAATTGCACATTTACTTGTCAGTTTTAAATTAGCCCGTCATAGGTAGGACACTTTGCTTTTTTAGTTGTACCAACTGTGTTATCATCAATAACTAGATCACGTTACCACCCATGCAAGTGAATATAGCTTCATCCTAGTACATTTACAATAATGGACTTTATGCGATCGAACCCTGTACGCTTGTGATCGGAAACTTACTGTGATCGGAACTTGGACACCTTCGATTGGAAACACGACGAACCGGATGCAGATGGATAAACTATAACGAAACCAAACCTAGATCGTCAGTCTTTGATACCACTTGTTAACCCTGAGATCGTTTAAACAAGTGAATCAAGAACACGATATAGCAACAAACAACTAAACTTAAGCCACACAAGCCTTTGTAGCTAACAAAGTTCTGTGAATAAAAAGTTGTGCTCGTTGTCAACAAAGCACCAAAAGAAAAAGAAACAAACTTCTTATTACGATACTAAAACAAACTGACGTACAATAGAAAACAACAAAATACATGAACATATATAAGAACAAATATAAGCCTAAGCCACCTTCTAATCTAATTAGACACTGACTCTGATTCTAAACATCATGGCAAATTACATAAGGATAGCAGGTAGACGAGCAACAAACTGCGCCGCCATCCCCTTCTAAATAGAAAACCCGCGGTCACATACTAGAACTAGATTCTTTATTGCTAGCAGATGCCATATAATCCCTCATCTTTTTTCAAAACCCGCCTTTTATTGTCGTTTCTCTTCTTCTTTTGTGAAATCGGAGTTGTACCCATAAACGAAGAAGCTAGTTTATCACGACCCATTGCTTTCATTCTTGCTTTGTTCCCTTAAATTCTTTCCATTCTTGCTTTTTTCAGTTTCAAGTACAAAATCAGATTAAAGATGCATATACAACCAACCAGTATAGAAAAAACGAAACATTGCCACTTCAGAACATAAACACAAAGTAAAACGTTTCAAAACATACATGAGCCTAGTAATCTAGTATGACATTGACAACCAGGGGCGAAGTATAGAAGGGGCGGGAAGGGGCGCTGTTGGTTTGGATCAGGCCCTCACACTCTATACTCACGTCCAAAACAGAAGTATATACATTTGTATACTTGCTGCAACTCTAAAGAAATATGTAAGTGAAAAGTGAATGAAAAGCTGCACTTTATTCATTGTTAACCATGGCTATTTATAGCCTTACAACCTACCGAATATAAAAGGAATAAAGGATATTCTATCCTAAATAGTTGGTAAACATGTGACTGACTCCTACCAACATTCATTTCCTAAAAAGTCACTTCCAACATACTCGGTCAAACCTAACTACCATTATTATAAACATTAGATAAACCATAAAACATAACATATTAAACTATTATCTATTATCTGCATGGTTCCAGTATGCAACATCTGATTCACATGGCCCTTTTATTCCCATGCATTCATTTCCTTTCCTAATCTGCGACATGTTGTACATGGACTGAAACCCGCGACCCGCATGACCCGAGTAACCCGTGAACTGAACCCGATTAACCCAACAGGCGCCCGACCCCCCAAACTTTTCGCTCAGTAGTGTTATATATATGTAGTTTTCGTATAAAATTTTTTCGGTATATACGTTTTCGACCCCCCGATTCTATAGAAATTTTTTGGTATATGCGTTTTCGACCCCTGTCATTCGAGTCAAGCTTCGCCACTGGTGACAACTATATAAAACGTATACATATTGATACCCTAGTAATCTAGTATGACAACTATATAAACTGTATACGTATTGATACCCTGGTAATCTAGTATGACAACTATATGATAACTATTTCTACAGCACAGACGTTTGGGGTATTAAGTACGGATATATGTTCATGATTTTTTTGTGTTGTGTCAAGTAGCTTAGGTATAAGAACATTTTAATATAAGAAGTGGATATATGTTAACGAAAATGTTTATTTTTGTAAATGAGAAGATACTAGAGTAATGCTCATTGGTAGTTAGCTATATGACCTATATACACAGTTGTTTTATCTAGAAAAAAAAAAAAAACTAGAAGGAAGTGCTTTCTTGAACTTTGCATGGAAAAGGGACAAATAATGCTAGCAGATAATTGTATATTTCTTAAAAAAAAATCTAGTTTAGTCAGTAGAATGGCACTAGAGGTGTAACCGTGTAAGTTTAAAATTCAACTTGTCTATATAAAAACAGTCCAACTTCGATTGTATCATGTTGATTACTGGTCAAATGGTACAATATAGAGGGGGCAATCCTCCTGACCCAAAAACTATTATATGGGTCAATTTGTCTAAAAAAAATTTAGACAATGGGTTGTTTTGGGTAAAGGAATTTAAACAAGGGGTCAAAGCGGTCTTTTAAAAACATAAAAGTCATATTTATGTTCCCGAGTCTCATTTAACAGGAGGAGGGGAAGAAAAATTTTCTCTCTAAATCTCTCCAATTTGGGAGGATGAATATTTGGTCATATTTTCTTCTCTTTTCTCTCCCCTCCCTCTGTTAAATGAGACTCGGGAACATGGTTTTTTCATATTTTCATCTCTTTTCCCTCCCCTCCCCTTGTTAAATGAGACTCGGAACAGAGTGTTAGGGTGGAATAAATTAGAACAACGGGTCATACGGGTTAGGGTTTTAGAACCCAAGAAACCACGGGTGAAATCAACTTCCAATCTCCATGGAATTCATCTTCAGATCTTCATCGACGAAGAACATCATCTTCAGATCTTCATCTACAACCGTCGCCGCCATCTCCGCCTGAAATCAACTTCCAATCTCCATGGAATTCATCACTACAACAATTTCTATCTTCTTCAGTTGACCTTTTTCACTGTTATTCACGAATCCAATATCATAAATTCCACTCAAGGTATGATCCTCTTCAATTCTGGGTTTTGTTTTTATTTATATATTCTAAAAATTGGAGTGACATTTATATTTTTGATCTTCAATTTGGGGAATTTGATGTTCAAAACCCCAAACCGCATATTAGACCTAGTTTTAGTGGTCGATTGTAGTTCTTCAGTCATAATTGCTGGTGATTTGCAGTTCAGTAGAGAAGGTGCCCTTCACTTGCTGGTGATTTGTTATTGATCTGTTCATATTTGTAATGTAACATTGCATTTGCAGAGTGTGATTAGTGTGTAGTTTTTTGTTGTTTTCTAATAAGGTCTGTTGATGATGTAAGTGTGAGGTGATTTTAGTTGATTAGTGGTTTCCGCACGGGACGGGTTTCGGATCGCAATGGGTTTTAGGCCGACACGAGTTTCCGCACGGGACGGGTTTCGGATCGCAACGGGTTTTAGGCCGACACGGTTTCAATATTTTCAGCTCTCCAACTCCCGCAGTTCACTCATTTCTTGGTATTACCTACACACAATTGAACTTTTAGTTTACCATTTTGCTTCAAACAGATAGATTTACTGTGTATTGTAAGTAACTAATTGTTGTTATTCACTAGTAAATGTATTATGTAGAGCATGAGCTAAATTTGAGCTAATATTTAAACGAGCTGGCTTAATTAACTAGAGGTTTAATATTTTGGGGATGGAGTTATAATTAGGATGATGTTTTGCATTGATTTTTGTTAGCAATAAGAAATTAGCTTTGAACATTAGTGTTCGGCTAACCAAATCTATTCATTTTTCTAACTTAAACGTGAAAAAAAACAATTTTTAACCAACTCGACCCGACCCGACCCGAAACCCGTTCTGACCCGGACCCGTTCCGACCCGAACCCGTTCTGACCCAAACCCATTCCGACCCGAACCAAAACAACCATTTTTGTAATTGACCCGTTTTGACCCGAACCTGTTTTGACCCATGACCCGACCCGTTTGCCAGGTCTAGTACAATAGTAAAGCTTTGCTATAAAGGAAATTAGTCTAACGGTTCATATTAGAGTATACAGAGGTGGTTAGATAGTTAGAGCATGTGAGTTAGTTGAGTTAGTTAGCATGATTAGTTGTCTAGATGTTCTCCTATATATAGAGGTGCTTGTATTTATATTACTTACTACTTATGATATGAGATTGATATTCTTGAGCCTGATATTCTCTTTATGGTATCAGAGCTTGCTCCGAAGAGGTTGTTACATCTCCGACGGTAGTTGCATCTCCGGCGACTATTCCGGCCGATGTTCATTACTTTTCTGATCATTTTCTACACACTTCTTTCTACAGATCTTCTACTATGCTTTGTTAACTCTTTCTCCGATCATCTTCCTCGTTATTCCGGTATCTTTTCCGGCTAGATTGTTTCCTCTCCGGCCAGATTCTTCTCTGGTCAAAATTGTTTCTCTCACACCAGTAAAATTTCGTTCTATTCTTGATTCAAATCTTCCTAATTTCACACATCTTGTTCATATTAATCTTGATGTAAACAATTATCTTAACCGGAGACATCAAATTCTCTCACAGTTTTGAAGGCTCTTGGCTTATTGAAATTGCTTATTCGCAATCTACATGTTCCAGCAATAGAATATACGGAAAGATCTTGAAGATTTGTTTCACCCATGTAATTGTTCTTGATGATAGAGATGGTGGTCAAAGTGTGGAAAATTATACAGTAAACATGGAGGACTATAAATCTAGGGTTTTCGTTTCATATGTTGCTCAAACTGGGCCCTCTATTGACCCGCATATACGAGGCCAATCTGAATTTGGGCCAAGTATGACTAGATTACATGGATTTGGTTCTATATTTCTACATCATATGGATTTGGGCCTAATGTTACTACATCATTTGGATTTGGGCCTAATGTAACTACCTCGTATGGATTTAGACATCAAGATTTTGCCACTTGGGCTACTCAACAGTCTTCTCCACATTTTGGATTATCCGCGGATTATTCTGGTATATGCGAGCGTATTGACTCATGGATTCCCGATTCTGGTGCTACTGCGCATATGACCGCTGACTCTTCTATAGTATTTGATGTTGCTCCCTACGCCGGCTCTGAGCGAGTCATTGTAGGCAATGGTATGGCTCTTACTATTTCTCACATTGGCACTGCCTTGCTGATCGTACTCTTACTCTTAGACATGTTCTTGTGGTTCCTGGCTTAGCCAAGAACCTTTTATCGATCACGCAGTTAGTGATTGATCATCCTATAGCTGTTATTTTCTCATATCTAGGTCTATCCATTCAGACTCTTGATGGACAGATTCTCCATCACAAGCGTGGTAGTCCACATCAGCTATATTCTCTTGCTGCTTTCACTTCTGTTTCTCGTGAGACTTGGCATTCTCGGTTGGGTCATCCGTCTGATGGTGTTTTGTCTAGGTTTTCGTTTTTACACTTGACAAACAAAACCCAACACACACATTGTACTGCTTGTAGTGTTTCGAAATCGACTAGATTGCCTTTTACATCAGTTGTATCTCATTCTACTTCACCTTTACATATTATACATTGTGACATTTGGGGTGCATCGCCTGTTATGTCTAGGGATGGATACCGATATTTCATTACTTTCATTGATGATTTTAGTCGATTTACATGGATGTATCCTTTGACTTGTCGTTCTCAGGCGGTTGATTGCTTTCGACATTTCAAATCGCTTGTTGAGAACCTCTTCTCCTGCACCATCAAACATCTTCAGTGTGATGGTGCACTTGAGCTCATTCGTGGTTCTATGGCTCGTTTTCTTTCAGATTCTGGCATTGTTTATCGCATTTCATGTCCTATACTCCCCAACAGAATGGGGTTGCTGAGCGGAAAAACCGCCATCTTTCTGAGGTAGCTCGAGCTTCATTGTTTCATGCTCGGTTACCAAAGAAATTCTGGTATGATGCATATGCCACTGCTGCTTTCCTTATTAACCGGTTACCATCACCAGTTCTTCATCACTCATCTCCTTACGAGGTCCTATTTGGATCTCGTCCCGATTACTCACTTTTTTGTACCTTTGGGTGTTTGTGCTATCCGTTTCTAGGTGATACTCGAGCGGATAAACTTTCACCTAAGTCTACTCCTTGCATCTTTGTTGGCTATGCTCCATCACATCTCGGTTATCTCTGTTATGATCCTTATACGTCTCGTACGTATACTTCTCGTCATGTTCGATTCCATGAGTCGATTTTTGACATTCCAGGGAGTTCTACTACTCCCACAGCTTCTTCAGATTTTATTCCTTTCTTCATTCCTCCTCCTTCGCTTCAGACGTTTGTTTCTTCTCTTTCCTCTTCGCCTCCTCCTATTATTCCTTCCTCATCGTCTCCTGTTATTTCATCTCATGATATTACTTCACCTCATTTTCCTCCTTCTCCTCCTTCTCATCCTCTTCCTCCTCCTCTCTTTCTAACTCATCCGATGGTTACACGATCTCGTGATCATGTTCTTTTTCATGTCTCTACTGCTCCCACCACTGAGCCTTCCACATTTCGACAGGCTCAGCAATACTCTGTTTGGTGGGATGCGATGCGTGCTGAGATTGATGCTCTTCATGCCAACCAGAGTTGGCGTCTGGTTCAGGCTCCCACTGACGCCAACATTGTTGGTTGTAAGTGCGTTTACAGGATTAAACGTAATCCTGATGGATCGGTGAGTCGTTAAAAAGCCCGACTTGTTGCCAAGGGCTTTCATCAGACTAAGGGTATTGACTACACTGAGACTTTCAGTCCTGTGGTCAAACCTACTACTATTCACCTCGTTCTTTCAGTCGCTTTCTCTCGAGGATGGTCTATCCGTCAGGTTGATGTTAACAATGCGTTCTTACATGGGGATCTTTCTAAGACTGTGTATATGACCCAACCCCTAGGCTTTGTTGACTCATCTAGACCACATTATGTTTGTCGTGTGCAAAAGGCTTTGTATGGCCTAAAGCAGGCTCCTAGAGCTTGGTTTTCCAAGCTATCCACCGCTCTACTTGCTGATAGTTTTACCCAATGTCTTTCAGATGTATCTCTCTTTGTTTACAGCCGTGATTCGATACTCTGTTACGTCTTGATCTATGTTGATGACATTATTATTACTGGGAGCTCTTCTGATTTTGTTACTGGCTTGATTGGTCGCTTACATTCTCAGTTTGCGCTCAAGGATTTGGGACAGTTGTCATATTTTCTGGGTATTCAGGCTACATTTTTTGAGGATGTTTTACACTTATCTCAGCAACGCTACTTACTTGATTTACTACAGCGCACTGGTCTTGCTTATTTTTTACCATTATCTACTCCTGTCTCTTCTGGCAGACAGCTTTCTCGGCACACTGGTGATCCTTTGTCTGATCCTACTATGTATCGGAGCACTGTCCGTGCATTACAGTATCTTGTGTTGACACGACCAGAGATTGCTTATGCGGTCAGTAAGGTGTCACAGTTTCTTTAGACACCTACTGATCGACACTGGGTCGCTGTCAAACGGATTTTGCGGTATCTTAAGGGTACCATTTCTCATGGGTTGTGTATATGTCGGTCTACTTGTGTTGATTTACATGATTATAGTGATGTTGACTGGGCTGGGTGTCTTGGTGATCGACGTTCTACCACAGGTTATTGTGTTTTTCTTGGGCCCAACCTCATCAGTTGGAGTTCCAAGAAACAACATACAGTTGCTAGGTCGAGTACTGAGGCTGAGTATCGAGCTCTTGCTCATACAGCTGCTGAGTTACGATGGATTACATCTATACTACATGAGTTACATATCACGATAACTTATCCATCGTCTCTTTGGTGTGACAATATTGGAGCTACATATCTTGCAGTCAACCCAGTGTTTCATCAGCGCACCAAACACTTGGAGATTAACTTGCATTTTATTCGGGACATGGTTTTGGGTGGTACTTTACATGTTCAGTATGCTCCCACTACATTTCAGATTGTAGATATTTTGACCAAAGGATTGTCTGGTGTTCGTTTCGACAGTCTGAGGTCCAAGTTTCACGTGGATGCTCCCCGTTCAGCTTGAGGGGGCATATTAGAGTATACAGAGGTGGTTAGATAGTTAGAGCATATGAGTTAGTTGAGTTAGTTAGCATGATTAGTTGTATAGTTGTTCTCCTATATATAGAGGTGCTTATATTAATATTACTTACTACTTATGATATGAGATTGATATTCTTGAGCCTGATATTCTCTTTAGTTCAACCGATACTTGCAACCCAAGGGTCAACCCAAGCTAACCCCTTTTCACTTGTAGTTCAAAAATACCCATTAGGGCAGGCGGGGTAGTTAAAAATTTCCCCGTGATAAACTTTGTTCACGTGTGGAAGTTTCCATTTTTCCACCGCCACGAACATGTTTAACGCGTGAAGCAATTTTTGCGTGATAAAATCAACGCGTGATGGAGGAAAGGAAGAGAGGGGTTGTGAGGGTTTATTGTTGGGTGTTGTGAGTGATGGGCATTGCCACTAAAAGAGGTTGTGAGTGATGGAATAATGGTTGATGACATGGCAGAACTTGATTGGATGTTGTGAGTGATGAGTGACCACCACTCCCTCCCCCTTAGCAACCCACCCGTTATGACTATGTCATTGTACCAAACAAAATATTATGTACTTAGGCCAATAAATATTTCACGAGCTATTTATATGGGCATGTGAAATTTAAAATGTTATATAACCCCGTTGTCATACTAGACTATGGATTAACCCAATCACTGACAGCTATCATACCACATAACACTACAACCGTAGCATCACCAATGCCCTCATCACGCCTAACCGTAGTATCATGTTACCATTCAAAGGATTAAGACATTGTTTACGTGGAAGTGATTGTATAAACAATTGAGAAATGTCATTCAGCAATGCAGTGTATGTCAGAAAGCTAAAAACGAGACAGTTGCTTCACCAGAATTATTACAGCCATTGCCAATTCCTAACAACGTGTTTTCGTGTATATCCATGGATTTCATTGGGGGATTACCAAGATCTCAGGGAAAGGATTCCATTCTAGTGGTGGTAGATAGACTAACAAAGTACAACCATTTTATAGCATTAACTCATCCTTATTCAGCAGCTCAGGTAGCACAAGTTTTTTCTTGATCAGGTATTTAAGCTACATAGATGGCCAGATTCTATAGTATCGGATATAGGTGTTGGTTACAGGCCCCACTCCACACACACTAACACTCACGTATATGAAATATGCAGAAGAACGAAACCATAATATTTGCAAAAGAAAAGCTTCTGTATTGAACGAGGAAAAAATGGGGTATATATTCAATAAATCAAAATGGCTATTTATAGCCTTATACAAAGCAAATAAAAAACGAATATACTTAGAGATCCAAACAAATTCACCACGTGCATTCAAAAACGCATTGTTAATGTCCAATTGAAGGATTCGCCAAGTCCGAGAAACGACAAGAGTAAGCATTGTTTGAATAGTGGTCGGTTTGACCACGAGTATAAAGGTCTCATCACAGTCAACGCTAACTTGTTGGTTCTTCCCATTTACAAGCTCGAACACCAGTTAGTCTTCACACTACCACCCCATTTCCCATCTCCCCTACCCAAAGCTAACCTCTCGTCTCTACAATTCAAATTCACAAAACGCCAAGAATGATGAATATAGAGCTTTAATGGAAAATAACACTTGGGACTTGGTCCAGAAACCTATTGATGCTCACATAATCAGGTGCATGTGGTTGTTCCGACATAAATTCAATGAACAAGGTTCACTTGAAAGATGTAAAGCACGTTTGGTTGTTAATTATCCCATCTTGTGATTGTGTGGTCATGGGGTGTGTGGACCGAGGAGGTGGTGGTGGTTGTGGTATAGTAGAGGGTGATTGAGTATGGTGGGCGGAGATGACTGTAGGGGCTCTAATACCGGTGGTTGTACGGGATGTAGTGTTGTAGTTTGTAGGTGCTGGAGGTGTGGGTTAGCTGTTACGGTGGTGGAATTTGTATGTGACGTGGGTGCAAGCAGGTTAGCTCGACGTGAGTAGGTGTAGGCATAAGGAGTGGTTACAAAATTCGGTAGCTGTTGTAAGTGGTGTGGTGGGGTTATGAGTGTTGGCGGAAGTTTGAGTGTGTAGATTTTGTAGTATAATGGGTGATGGGTCAGGTTCCAGAAAACTATAGTCACCGGTGTTGTGGTATGGTGAGAGCTGAAAGGAAATGTGGATTCATCAAACGTAACGTGACGTGACGGGAGAAAGTGACTTCGCCCGTTGAAAGATCTAGACAACGGAAACCTCGATACTCGGGTGGATAAACGAGAAAGACGCACATTATGGACCGGGGTGCGAGTTTGGGAGGACAAGTTGACGATTCGTTTGAAAAGCAAGCACACCTAAAACTCGTAAGTGGTCATATGATGTGTGGCGATGGTAAAGAACCGATGTTGGGGTTTAGTTAGAGATGCAAACGAACCGAACAAACACGAAAAAGACCTTTTTGGTGTTCGTTTGTTAAGGAAATTATGTGTTCACGAACTGTTCATGAACACTTAAAGAACATTATTTTTTGTTTGTGTTCGTTCATTAAGGAAATGAATATGTTCGTGTCGGTTCGTTATGTTTAGGTAACGAATGCAAACAAACGTTCATGAACATAAATGATCACAAACAACAATTGAACACAACACAAAGGTACTTATGTTCGTTCGGTTACGTGATGTTTGTTTGTATTACATAATATCTCATAATAATTTTTTAAACTATAAAATTGAAACCATGTAATATTTTGAAACAATAAAATTGAAACGGTATAATGTTCAAATGGTAAACATTGAAAAGATATAATATTTGAAACGATAATATTGAAACGGTATAAGGTTGAGAACGGTATAATGTTGAAATGATAATATTGAAACTGTATAATATTTTGAATAATATAATATTGAAACGGCATAATGTTCAAACCGAACGAGAGTTAAAAAACCGGTATATTATTTTAAACGATAAAGTATTGAAATGCTATAATATTCGAATCGTACTAGAGTTTATCAAACAAATTAACCTTATAATTTTTTAAACGATATAATGTTGAAATGACATAATGTTTGAACCGGACGAAAGTTAAAAAATGATGGTATATTAAACAATATTGTATTGAAAAGGTATAATATTTGAACCGTACCAGTGTTTAGCAAACAAATTAACGGTATAATAATATTGCAAACGATATAATGTTGAAACAACATAATGTTCGAACTAGATGAGAGTTAAAAAACGGTATGATATATTTGAACCGTACAGGAGTTTATCAAAAAAAAAATTGATGGTATATTATTTTAAATGATATAATGTTCGAATCGGGTTAGAGTTTGTAACGCCAAAACAACAAATTCACAGGTCTAAATTATGTTGTGTTACGTACGCCATGTACAACCCTGCATTTGGCGTACATACACCTCAAATTATGTGCTTAGACACTGATTTTATACAACCCTATACACCACGTACAGAACTGTACGTGGCGTCCCATTCACCAATGTCTAAGAGTTTGTTGACTAATTAGTGGAAGTCTAATGTCCCAACCCATGTAATGTTTCCCTCATCACACCCACCATCAGACGACTCCAAATCTGCTGTCATTCCGTTGTGCAAATTCTGACCACCAACCGGTGGCAATCACCGTAATATCGTCAAGTCTCTACCAAGGTACGACTTAGGCTTCCATTTGATGGTGTTATTTTGTTGTTTTATTTGATTAGGAAAAATAGAGAATTAGAGACTAGGGTTTAAACTTTGAAAATTTACAACTTTAGAATGAGTTATGAACCTAGAATTTATATTTAAAACATTGTTTGAAATTATGTGAATTAAAATCAAGATTAAAACTAAAATTGAAACACTTTTAATTTTCATCATGTGTTTGTATGATTGTATAAAGTATGAATGTATGATTAATTGATTATGTGAAATCCATGGTAAATGGGTTAGATTTTAATGATTTATTTTAAATCGAAATAGGAAATGGTAGTAGTTCTACCGAACGATTTCTCAAAATAAATGGTGGAGAATCATCTTCTAAAACTCCCAAATATGTTGATGTAGATAATCGTTCTTCGGATCTTGCTGGTCGAAAACCGATTTTATCATTTAATTTTAATCAACGAGATGAGATTAGAAGGGCATACATACTTAGAGGACCATGTCAACCAGGAGGTATAGACTTCCCACAATCAATTTGTCATGGTAATGATTTAAGACGATTTAAAGAATGTTGGTATGAGATACACGATTATAAGGGATGGTTAGACTATAGTATAAAATAACACCGTGTGTTTTGCTTATGTTGCTACTTTTTTAGGGGGAACCTTTGGAGATCATGGAGAAACATTTGTTTTCGAGGGGTACTCTTTCTTCGGATCATTCTGGTCGGAAACCAACTTTATTATGTAATGTTAATCAACAAGATGAGATTAGAAAGGCATACATACTGAGAGGACCATGTCAACCAAGACATATATACTTTCCACAATCAATTTGTCATGGTAATGAGTTAAGACGATTTAAAGAATGTTGGTATGAGATATATGATTTATAAGGGATGGTTAGACTATAGTATAAAATTGGACCGCGTGTTTTGCTTATGTTGCTACTTGTTTAAGGGGGGCCTTTGGAGATCCTAGAGAAACATTTGTTTTTGAGGGGTATTGATTTGTCATCATTGATACATGCTATATATATATATATATACACACCCCCATTTTATGTAGTTTTGACGCTTTATAATGTGGAAACACTACCTAAATTGTTGCATTTATATTTTTATATGATTTTAAGGTCTCGGAATGAAAAAATGCAAGTTTACCTCATGCACGCTCGTGCATGTATTGATGCATGACCATGCCACCTTAATTTAGCCTTTTGGAAAAGCAGGAAACTTGGTGGGCAAGACAAGCACACCATGCACGCCCGTGCACACTATGGTGCATGACCATGCCTCCCCAAAAGAGACAAACCAGACAAGGCAAAACGCAGACAAAAAGTACACCAATTGGATACATTTGCGGGGCATGTTTGGACACTTGTTCCTATTCACGGTCGTGCATAGCTTGGGCACGCCTGTGCATGTACATCACTCTGAAAAAATGATAGCTTTTAGAAGAATCTACGATAAAAAGGACACGTACGGCCGTGCACATATTGGCCGCCAACATCCTATAAATGCGGCCCTCCCCAATCATTCCAAATGTGCCAAATTGTGCCTTTAGTGCCTATTTACTTTGGAGTTGTTCCCAGAGCTCTATGGGACCTTATGAGGGCCTTATCTCCTAGAAGTGCGGAAGTCTCCATGGACCTTAGTGCTTTGATGCCTAACGGTGACATTCCTTTGATTCTTCCTAAGCCTCCTTGTTTGAAAGAAGAGAGGTTGATCCTTAGGAATACCTTTATGCCGACCGAAACCTCTCCAAAGATTAAATTCCAACATTCTATCTTTGATCTCCCAATTTAGTAATAACGCATTGGTAGTTAGTTCATTAAATAAGAGTTGAGGAACACTTTACACACACTTGAGCTTGAGCTTGAGCTTGATCATCATTTGAATTGATAGTTGCCTTGGGTAAAAGTGTTAAAGATATCCCTATGGTTGTAATCTCTATGTTTCCTTTCACTCTTGGATTAATTAAAGGGCTAAAATGGTAATTAACCATTTATAATAGACGTCACGTGCAACACTATGCGCGGTGTATATTGCTACGTATATACAGGGGATCACCTGAACGACCCATGTATACGCACACAACAAACACACTCTCATACACACACTTGTGTTCAGTGGCGGATCTAGGATTCCGACCAAGCGGTAACGTTTTATAAATAAGCGGTAACGAAATCGAAAAAACGTCAAATTTTTCCAAAATTTACACTAAAAACGTCAAAAAATTTCCGACCAAGCGGTAGCGGAGGCTACCCCTTGTTACTACATACATCCGCCCCTGCTTGTGTTACATATACGCGATTTGACCATATTTCGACCATATTTGGCATCATTTGAGCATTACGTGTATGTATTTTCACCCGTAGATTAGTATTTTAAACTATATTTTTACATCGATATTTCAGAATAAATTGTTAAAAGCTTAACATTGAAACGATAAACAGTATAATATTCAAACAGTAAACATTCACAAGATAGAAAACTTGAAACGAAACGATAATATTAAAACGGTATATAAGTGAAAATAGTATAAAGCCCGTTACAGTAAACATTGAAACGAAATAATACTGAAACGCTATAATGTTGACAACGGAATAATGTTTAAAACGGTATGTTATTTAAAACAGTGTAATATTTGAAAACGACATAATATTTTAAACAATACCCGACATAATATTTTTAAACGATACAAAGTATTTTTTTTTCTTCAAAAAAAAAACACCCAAATCTTCAAACAAAAATTCATCCACACCCTAGGGGTCTCGTATAGGGCTCATTAAAATCAGGGTTTGGCGGCACTGACATTTCTGAAGCCCTATACACTAGGGATGAGCTCGGTCCGGTTCGGTACCGAACCGGTACCGGTACCGAAAGAACCGGTACCGAAAATCCTCAAAAGTGGGTACCGGTACCGAATATACCCGGTTCGGTACCGGTATTTGAGGGTAAAAACAAGCAAAATACCGGTACCGTACCGGTACCGAAAATGTCAAAAGTGGGTACCGAATCGGTACCGAAAAGGTACCCGGTTCGGTAAATTCGGTACCGGTACCGGTTCGGTACCGGTACCGGGTCCATTTTGCTCATCCCTACTATACACCTCATTAATTTAGCCTTTTAAGAGACATCTAAGATACAAAAGTGTGAAAATAGTCACATGGAATAGTTTTAGCCTTAAAAATTCCTACATGAATCAAAAGTTATTAAGTTGGTCGTAAGTTTAATGTAAAGCGTGTTAGATCATAATGATTGAAAACATCGGAATGAAATAATAACTATATGTGAAACATATAGAGCGATCATGCAATATGGAAACTTTGTGTGAAATTTTCAATGAACACTAGGGCTTTGGGGTTAATTTAACGGCTTTGAGTTCTTGTATCAAAGCCGTTAAACTATTGAACGAAGAACCACCTTCTTCAACGACTTTTTTGGTTGTTAAAGCCAACTCCTTTGAGTTTTGTCTAATACTTTCCGCTTCGACTGACTCGCTTGTTAAAAGCTCAATAGCCTCTATAATTCCCTGTTTCCCTATAATCGGACTACCAATATCATGACTCAAAATGCTCCGCATACAACGGCCATGTGATCAATGGCACGCCGAACACCACAGCCTCAAGCACCGAGTTCCAACCACAGTGTGTCAAAAACCCTCCGACCGCAGGATGCTGTAGAATCTCCACTTGCGGGGCCCACCCCGTTATAACCAAACCTATGTTTTTACTCTTGATTCTCTCTTCAAACCCGTCCGGCAACCCACCGATCCCTTCGCTTCCCGTCTTACCCACAACCCAAATAAACGGGCGCTTCGATTCTTCAAGAGCTAACGCGATTTCAGTAATCTGAGCCTCTGGGAATTTCACCATGCTTCCGAAACACGCGAATATCACCGAATTCGGTTTCTGATCATCCAACCAACTCAAACAACCATGCTTATCCGACACACCATTGTCGCGACCCTCACCTACGAAGAACTGAAAAAGAGGACCTATATGCCATACTTTTGTATCTTTAACCTTCTTGAAATGATCAACATAAGCCGGTTCAATCTCATAGAACGTGTTGTGCACCAATCCGTAACTTCGTTTCTCCGATTGCTGAATCGTTTCAAGAAACTCACCTAATCCAGTTTTGGTTTTGAAATGTTCGGACACTTGAGACCTCTTCATTGTGATTTTATCTGGTAAATTCGGAACCACAAAGCTTTCGGATTCCGAATTTACACTCTCATGAGGTTTATAAACCCTCAAACTATGCGACATCGAGTGATAAAGAAAACATGAAGGGTAAAACAAGAGTCTCGGGATGTTGAGCTCGTCAGCGAGCTCAACAGTCCATAGTCCATGGGAAAAACATGTCCGAGAATATGCAATCAGGAGCAAGATCCCGAATCACTTGTTCAAATGTAGTTTGAAGTATCATCATGCCACGAATCACAGCCCCCGCATTTTCTGGGGTGGGGGCCGTGTTCATGCTTTCGATTCCCACGGGGAGTCCGACTTCGGAGGAGGGGAATGTGACGGTGTGGACCGCGATAGGGTGGCCAGCCGCGGTGTCGCGGTCCACTAAGTCTTGGAATATTAGAGCGTTGTGAACGGTGGTGATGATGGTGGAGCGGACACCACGGGCGGCGAAGAGCCTGGCGGCGTGGACTAGTGGGATTATGTGGCTGGAAGTGAAGAAAGGGAGGAAGACGATGTGGAGGTTGTCGCCGGCGCCTGTGGGAGTCATGATGGATGTGTTTTTCTCCGATGACATGAAGTTTTTACGTTTGAATTTTGTTTGTGATAGCCTGATAGGTACCCTTTTTAATGTTTTAAATTTACACATTATATTGCTTTTGCCGATCAAGAAAAAAAAAGGCATTACTTTTTGGAGTATGTAATCAGATTGCCGGCATGACATGTTAACGAATATTTTCTTATGGAAACGAGGGTGTTGATCTGAAATATGGGAGGCGTCCGTATGTCCCCTTCAAGCGTTTATGGAGTGACATCTGAAATATGGGAGGCGTCTGTATGTCACCTTCAAGCGTCCATCAATGGGGTGCTCACACGTGTCAATAATCATGGATTGAGTCGACGGTTGACTCCTTAAAGGCAAAAAGTTGGCTCATGTGTCGGGCTGACTCCTCCTAGTGGCTTGGCTGACTCATCCGATGCGTCGGGCTGACTTCTCCTAGTGGCATGGCTAACTCCTCCTAGTGGCTAGGCCGACTCCTCTGATGCTCCGGGGAGACTCCTCCTAGTAGCTTGGCTGACTCCTCGTTTTGGTTTGGCTGACTCCTCGTTTTGGCTCCGCTGACCCCTCGTTTTAGCTAGGCTGACTCCACAAATTTTATTTTCTATTCCACATTTCTTTTTAATTTTATTTAATTTAGAAATCTTATTATTTTGTCGAGTCTATAAATACGCAACCTTGTTGTTTAATTCTTAAAAAACGGTTTTCCAATTGTGGCTTAAGATGCATCAGCTTATTTTTGTTAATTTTTTTAAAGCTAATAACAAAATTAAAAAGTTAATATCAAAAATAATCGTTTTCATCAAACATGAACGAAAAAATAGACGTTTTGTTTTTCAACATAAATGAAAAATCACTTATGCTTCTTAACACAAAACGTCTATTTTTTCGTTTATGTTCGATGAAAACGACTACTTTTGATATTAACTTTTTTATTTTGTGATTAGCTTTAAAAAATTAATAAAAATAAGTTGATTCATCTTAAGCCACCATTGAAAAATCGTTTTTTAAGAACCAAACAACAAGGTTGCGTATTTATTGACTCAACAAAATAAAAAGATATCTAAATTAAAAAGAAATGTGGAAAATAAAATAAAATTTGAGGAGTCAGGCTAGCCAAAACGAAAGGTCAGCGGAGCCAAAACGAGGAGTCAGCCAAGCCACTAGGAGTCAGTCATGCCACTAGGAGGAGTCAGCTATGTCACTAGGAGGAGTCAGCCCGACGCATCGGAGGAGTCAGCCAAGCCACTAGGAGTCAGCCATGCCACTAAGAGGAGTCAGCCTGACGCGTCGCAGGACTCAGCCAAGCCACTAGGAGGAGTCAGCCCGACGCATCAGCCACCTTTTTGCCTTTGAGGAGTCAGCCGTCGACTCAATCCATGATTCTTGACACGTGTCAGCACCCCATTGATGGACGCTTGAAGGTGACACACGGACGCCTCCCATTGTTCAGGCGCCACTCCATGGACGATTGAAGGTGACATTTTGGTAATGTTACTTGGTCAACTGACATTTTTGTAATTTCCCCTTTACTTTTGAAGTGTGTAATCAGATTGCCAGCCTGGCTGACACTAAATTAATTTTTTTATAGTCCTCAGTCTATGAAGAAATTCATTTTAAGGGCTGTTTAACTAGTAAATTTTGCGGTTTTTTGTTAGTTCGATCTAGATCGAGCCGAGCTCGAGCCTCAAATCTCAGTTCGATTTGAAATTCGAGCTCGAGCCGAGCTAGCTTGAATCGAGTTCGAGCCAAGCTCGAGCTAGGTGTAGGTCGACTCGACTCGGCTCGTTTACAGCCCTAACTATAACAACTCCCAAACCACCCTAAACGAAGCTATAACCAAAACACCGAACACGTACGATGAAAACCAGAACGAAAACAACACAATCCAAAATTTATCGACGTCGCGCAATGCGACGCCAATTGTAATGGGCCTCCGCACAGCGCGACGCCTCTATTCTCACCTGGAAACATGTGTTGCCATGTGGCATCTAGGTGGCAGATCTATAGGTGTGACTAAGGCCACCTATGCCCTAGCCAACACCTTCGTGCTACGCGAAGGTAAATAGGGGTCGCATAACGCGACGAGGTCCTGGATCAGCTATAAATTTAACGTTCACGAGACATTCAACTCGCTCAGTTCTTTTCTTTCCTCTAGACTTTCTGCACAAGTATTATACCCCCAAAAAATACCCGGAGTACCAAAACTCTTCCCGTTATCAGGGTAATAACTCTAATCACTGATACGTTACTTTGTCTGATTGATTGAAAACGATCCAACGGATGTTTAAATGTTGCCGGTACCCGGCTATACTTTGTCATTCATTGTGTGTTTTGATCTCGTGGTTATCGTTAAAGTTGAATTGAGTTAATACACTAATACGTGTGCATTGTGTATTTAATTAGGTATACCAAAACTTTAAACCAATAGGCAAGATCCATCAACTTAAACCTTCAATGTGAGTCATTCTATTTTTATTAAATGCTTTCAGAACCCTATTTGTTTTGCAAGTTGTATTTACAGTGATTAAGTTTTTGTATTCTACAATTACTGTCGGTATGTGGGGTTTTGTATACACTACTTGATAAGCTTCACCATTGGACAACGGGTTAGCCAATGTGTGATATGACCATAGTCACAAATCCGATCGAGGGACAAATACCGATTTGGGGTAATTGATAGATATAAACAAATGTAAAAACCCTTAATGCTATAAAATATAACAATGTGTTATTAAAACAACTGAATGAACTCACCAGTATTTTCACTGACCAAATGTTTTTTTGAACGCGTTTTAGGTGACTTACTGTGAAGAAAGGAAAAAGTGTCATGATGTAACACCCTGTGTTTCGAAAGTCAAAGTCAAAGTCAAGATTGAAGTCAAAGGAAGACAAGATTTCTAATTGCGATCTGTCACTCCTTGCTCAACTCCTGTTTTGACTTCTTTGACTTATAGTTAATCTATTTATGTTATCGCGTTAGTTGTATTATGTGGAGTACTTTTTAATAATCGAGGTTTAATCGCATATTAATCGCATGTTTAATCGATTTATCGCTTATCGCTATCGCATTCGCAACTCGAATTATGTGTTCTGGATATTGTTTTACGTGTGTGTGCTATTTAAGTGTTACTTGTGCATGTTATGTTTATGTTCAGGTGTTAATCGCAATCGCAATTCTATCGCATCGCAATCGAATCGAGAACGCTAAACGCAAGTCAATTATAGTGATTATATGTTAGATATAGTAGTTGGGATTAAAAGTAATTTAATGGGTAATTATATCGTATCTGTCACAACCCCCGCCCCCTATCTGTCCCGAGAACGGGCGGCCGCGAGACCAGTTGTGGTGGTATCATTTTTTTGTTTATCATTTATTCATTTGGCAGCGGAAATTTCATCAGGACCGTAGTTAGGAAATGTTTATCAGAGTAAAACCACCATATTTTATAATAGTAAACACATGGGTAAAACCCAAGTTTCTTATTACAACATGTTTATAGGGATGAACCATATTTTATTGAATTTAAAACATCGTCTTTTAGGTAACTTTTATAGCCACATTTTTCCAAGCCGTCAGTGCTCTCCAGCTGGCTTTCTTCTAATTGGCTTTTACATTTTGTTACCTGAAACGCGTTTTAAAAACATTTTTCAGTGGGAAATACTGGTGAGTGAATCCCAGTTTAATCAAGAAACATCTTATCTTTAACAGTATTGAGAGCAATCACATTGTTTATTTCTACACAATTACTCATTCAGTATTGTCAATCCTGACTGGTGGGTCAGATTACATATTGGCTATCTCGTTGTCCAATGGTAACGTGTTCCACATTTTGTATACAAAACCCCAACATACCGGCAGTAATGGAAGAACTACAAAGACTCAATCACTGCTTAATAGCATTGTAAAACATTTAAGGTTTTGTAAAAACAATTTACAAAAAGGAGATTACTCACATTGCTGACTTAGGTTTCTTCTAAGGTTTCCTGGAGATTATCTATAGTTTACACAATGCACACACGTTAGTATAATAACCCTTTATATTTACATTAGTTATACCCTCCCCGAGACGGCATTCCAACGACTACGTCGGGCAGAACCTCGACAGCCGTTACGGAACGCTGGATCAATCGGGCAGCGTATCTAATACGTAACTGGGGTTATGATACTTACATTGGGGCAGAACTTCGTTAATTAGGGGGGTATTATGCCTGGAAATTATGCTATCTATCAGAAATTTCGAGATTTAGAAAAGAATTGAACGAGCAGACTGAAGGCCCGATGCACTCTTTATATAGGGCTGAAAATTGATGTCCTCGCGGCCCGCGTAAGGATAGGCTAAGGCCTACGCACCCCGCGTCGTAGGGGGTTTAGAACGTAAGTGATCTGGGTCACGAACTAGGTTCAACACGCGTCTGACACGTGTCAACACTGGGGCTCGCCTGACCTTGTAGCTGTCGCGGCCCGCGTAAGCTCAAGAGGTGGCTTACGAGCCCCGCGTAAACCTCATTTTTCTAGTTTTTTATTTATTTTTAATGGCATAATGTATTTTAGGCTCGGTTTTCACATACGGGGTGTATTTAGAGACATATAGGGTTATTTTAAATTATATTAGGGTGTTGAAAAATATTCAGGAGGGTTGTTATATCCTCCCCACCTTATTTTAGAGCTCGTCCTCGAGGTCTACTGGAATAGGTGTGGGTTTTTCCTTTGCATTTCTGATTCAAGCTCCCATGTGTATTCTGGTCCTCTTTTGGAGTCCCACTTCACTTTGACTAGAACTAATCTCTTGTGCTTGAGATTCTTAACTTTCCTGTCTTCATTTTGTAGAGGACTTTCTACAAATTTTAACTGTTCATTTACCTCTATATCATTAAGAGGTATTATCAGTGATTCATCAGCTAAGCATTTCTTGAGATTAGATACATGAAATACATCATATATTCCTGTCATTTCCTCTGGTAGTTGTAGCTGATAGGCTACATGTCCTATTCTTCTAATAATCTTAAAAGGTCCAACATACCTGGGGCTTAGCTTTCCCCTCTTGATGAATCTTACTACTCCTTTCCAGGGAGAGACTTTTAATAACACTTTATCTCCTACTTGAAATTCCAACGGCTTTTATCTGTAATCAGCATAACTCTTTTGTCTATCTCGTGCTGCTTTCAGTCGTTCCTTGACTTGAATGATTTTGTCTATTGTTTATTGTACTATCTCAGGTCCAGATAGTTGCTTTTCTCCAATTTCTGCCCAACAGACTGGCGTTCGGCACTTTCGTCCGTAAAGTGCTTCGAATGGTGCGGCATTGATACTTGTGTGATAACTATTATTATAAGAAAATTCTATCAATGGTAAGTGATCGTCCCAATTACCTCCGAAATCAATTACATAAGCTCTAAGCATATCTTCCATTGTCTGAATTGTCTTTTCGCTTTGTCCGTCTGTTTGAGGATGATAAGCGGTGCTTAGATTCAACTTGGTTCCCATTTCTTTTTGGAAACTTGTCCAAAAATGAGAGGTAAAACGACTATCTCTGTCAGAAACAATTGATAGAGGAATTCCATGTAATGAAACTATTTCATTTACATATAATTTAGCTAGCTGTTCCATACTGAAAGTTTCTTTCATTGGTAGGAAATGAGCTGACTTGGTTAGCCTGTCTATAATCACCCAGATTGTATCATTACATTTTCTTGTTTTGGGTAATTTAGTAACAAAATCCATTGTTATTAATTCCCATTTCCAAACCAGCATTTCTAACTGTTGCAATAAGCCTGAAGGTTTCTGATGATCAACTTTGACTTATGAACAGGTTAAACACTTAGAAACATAAGCTGCTATATCCTTCTTCATTCCTATCCACCAGAAATTTTTCCTTAAATCCTGGTACATCTTATCACTTCCTGGATGCATCGTATACTTTGACTTATGGGCTTCTTCTAACATACGGTGACGTAGGTTTCCTAATTTAGGTATCCACATTCTTTTCTTATAGAATCTCCAAATTCCATCTGTTCCTTGTTCTAATTCCTTAATCAATCATTTCAATTTTTCAGTATCATCCTTGATTACTGACTCTTGTGCTTTTCTAATCTGATCATTTAAATCTATTTGCAGATTTAACTTAAGAGAACGTACTTTTTTTGGCTTTTCATGATACTTCCGACTTAAAGCATCAGCTACTATATTTGTTTTTCCTGCATGATACTGGATATCACAATCATAATCACTAAGCATTTCCATCCAGCGCCTTTGTCTCATATTCAATTCCTTTTGCCCAAAAACATACCTTAAACTCTTATGGTCGGTGAATATGGTAAACTTACTACCATAAAGGTAATGTCTCCAGATTTTAAGGGCAAAAATTATAGCTCCTAACTCTAGATCATGGGTTGAATAATTCTCTTCATGATTCTTAAGTTGTCTAGAGGCGTAAGCTATAACCTTTTGATGTTGCATTAATACACATCCATAACCTAACTTGGAAGCGTCACAATAGATTACAAAATCTTCAGTTCCTTCTGGTAACGCTAGTATGGGTGCATGTGTTAATCTTTGCTTAAGAATTCTAAAGGCTTCTTCTTGTTTTGATCCCCAATCAAACTTAACGGATTTACAAGTTAACTTAGTTAAAGGAATGGCTATTCTAGAAAAATCTCGAATAAATCTTCGATAATAACCGGCCAATCTTAAGAAACTTCTAACCTCAGTTGGTGACTCAGGGGTTTTCCATTTGGTAATCGCCTCGATTTTGGTGGGATCTACATGAATTCCTTCATGATTAACTAAATGTCCAAGAAATTGTACTTGCTTTAACCAAAACTCACACTTCGAAAACTTAGCATAGAGCTTTTCTTTTCTTAATAAACTTAGAAGTGCGTGCAGATGCGCTGCATGATCTTCCTTGTTTTTAGAATAAATAAGAATATCATCTATAAAGAGAATTATGAATTTATCCAAATATGGCTTACATATTCGGTTCATCATGTCCATGAATGCAGCGGGGGCATTGGTTAAACCAAATGGCATGACAATAAATTCATAATGGCCATACCTTGTTCTGAAAGCGGTCTTAGGAATATCCTCTTCATGTACCTTTAATTGATGATATCCTGACCTTAAATCGATTTTTAAGAAAAATCGTGCTCCTTGCAATTGATCAAACATATCATCTATCCTTGGTAATGGATACCAATTCTTAATCGTGACTTTGTTCAATTCACGGTAGTCAATGCACATACGCATTGATACATCCTTCTTCTTAACGAATAAAATCGGTGCTCCCCAAGGTGATGAACTTGGCTGTATGAATCATTTCTCCAACAATTCATCTAACTGTTTCTTTAATTCCTGCATTTCTGCGGGTGCCAAACGGTAAGGTGCTTTGGCAATTGGTGCGGTTCCTGGTATCAAATGGATTCTAAATTCAACTTCTCTATCTGGAGGTTGCCCTGGTAGCTCTTCTGGGAATACATCTGAAAACTGGGATACTATGGGAATATCCTTTAATTCTTTTCCTTTAGTGTTAGTGATTATAGAAATCAAATACACTAATGATCCTATCCTTATATAACTTGCAGTTTTCATCACAGAGATGAATTATGTGGATTTAGAGAACTTATTTCCTTTAATTGTGATCTTTTCACCCCTTGTTGAATTTACTTGAATTGACTTTTGATCACATAAAATACTGGCTTTATTGGCTATTAACCAATCCATTCCTAAAACAACATCAAATCCTGCCAGATTCATGGGGTAAAGATTTGCAATAAATTTCTGATTTAAAATTTCTATTCTTGCTCCCTACAAGATTTCAGAAATCCTAATGGTTTCCCCATTTGTTGTCTCTACTAGACATTCTTGTGGGAGTTTAGTTAATGATTGATTAAAAAGTTTGCAAAATGAAGTATTAATAAAACTTTGGTTCGCACCAGAGTCAAATAATACTTTAGCAAAAACATCATTAACTAAAAACGTACAGTGATCACATCCGGGATCATCTTTCCTTCTTCTTCAATTAGAACAAATGCTCTAGCATTTTTAGTGTTCTTGGTATTCGCGGCTGGAGCTATCTTTGGACAGTTAGGCTTGATATGACCTTGTTCTCCGCAGTTGTAGCATATCTTGTTGCTTATCTTTTTCCTGCAGTCTTCCTCCTTGTGTCCATATATTTTGCAAAAGTTACAATATATGGAGCATCTTCCTGAATGCTTCCTTTTGCAATACTTACAGTAGGGTGCAGAAGTAGATCCTACATTTCTCCCACGGTTAGAATTTCCAGAACGGAATTCTTGAGTAAGCTTTTGGGTTAGGTTCCTCCTTTGATCCTCTTCTCGTGTACGGACTAATTCATCTGTCAAGGTGTTGGCTAGTTCTACCGCTTCTTCTATGGTTTGAGGTTTAGCTGCCTTGACTACATGCCTAATTTCACCAATTAATCCCCAGATGTATCGGGAGATTAAAACTGGTTCAGGTGAAGCAAGGGTTGGTACTATTCTGGCATATTCAAAGAATAATGTAGTATAACCCTTACTATCTACTCCAATCATCCTAAGGTTTAGGAATTTGTTTGCTATCTGTTCTTTTTCATTAGGAGGGCAGAATTTCCTTTCTACCATGTTTTTAAACTCCTCCCATCCCATATTGTAAGTTCTATCACTTCTTCTAGACTGGAGGATAGTGTTCCTCCATTCTAGTGCTAAATTTTTAAACAGATTTGAAGCAAACATTATCTTGTCCTCTTCAGCACATTTACTTATTCTCAAGACTGCCTCAGTATTTTCTATCCAGCGTAGAGATGCAATGGCCCCTTCATTGCCCGAGAATTCCATTGGTTTACAAGACCAGAATTCTTTATAAGAACAACCGCAAGACACGGTTCTCCTTCTTTTGGGAATGGGTATTTGAAGTACGGGTCCATTGTTCACGCTATTTTCAGGTTCAGAGGGTCGCTTACTATCATGTTTACTTTTATTTTCGGCTTCCCTAACCGTTTTGATAATATATGGCATTGCATCTATTATCCCTTGTGCCACTATATGCTGCATGGCACTGTTATCCACCTGGTTTCCATTATTGTTGTTGTTCGGGTTCTCATTAACCAAGTTAATGTTACTCTGGTTATCGTTATTCTGGTTTTCCTGGTTTACTTCGTCGTCCATCTGGATTTTAAACATTTACCAATTATTAATGTCACAAAATAATTAACAATTTGAGTAACAACCACACAACACACATACTAACCAAAAGCGTCGAGCATTGCGACTTTACTCTTTCTATTATAGTATGCGTCTAATACACACTAATACTAGAGAAAAAAATCACAGTACAATACTATTATGCATTGCTAACCACAAAGTGGTCTATACTACAACATTTATTATTATTATTACACATATATATATATATATATATGTTTTCTCATTATTATTATTATTATATATTATTATTATTACCAACTCCACCTTCACATTACTGGTCTGGGTTCATCCAGTAATCCATATTGCGCTCGTCGTATTTCCATACGAGTCGCTCTCCTACCTGCCTCATCCTTTCACTACTCTTCAAGATTTCTTCTCCGAAAGTTCGGAGCTCATGCACATATCTGCACTCATTGGGGGTGCAGGTGCTGGTACTGGGTCCGGGTACTGTGGCATGGGATTCTCCTGAGGGTAAGGATTCTCTAAAATTTCCCTAGTGTATTCATCGTTGTCGTAGTAGTAGGGATCTAGAGGGTCCAGACCTGGATAGGCTACTAAGTTCGGCATGGGTTCGTCGTTTAAGTGGTAACGCGACATATAATCCCTATGATCATCGAACCATGGATCATAATCCGGGTCTAAGGGATTAGGGGCTGGTATCCTAGGTATCTCCTCAGGGTTGAAATCATGCATTTCTACTTGATTTTCAGGGTTATTATCTATCTCCATCGGCTGAGTGGGGAATAAAGGAAAGGGTTATGGGGCTACTAGTTGTTCCAGGGTTGGGTCGGCAGCTGTTGTTGCTAGGATATGGAAATTAGCTAGGCTTCTATTAAGCATATCCTATGTATGGGCATCTGACTCTCGCTTAGCGGCTGCTAGGACTCTCTGCTGTGGCAACTTTCGCATTCTTTTCCTACGCTCAAATGCTCCTTTACTGAACCATCCTCTCTTTTTCTGAGGGAATGGCTCTTCGGACTAAGCCTTAAAGACAAACATCCCTTCTTCATTATCAGCGGCATACCCAGAGAGGGCAGGCTGTGAAGAGGTACCTTCACTCCCAGGTGACTCGGACAACTGACGATACGCGTCTGAGGGTCCTTGATCACTCATATTGAAAACTAACAAATAGTCAAATAACACATAACAAATAAATACAGATATGCACGTATTTCTATAATAAATTTCCCAACAGTTTGAATAATATATTGATGTCAGCAGAACACTTCTGTGGCTGAATCAGTGACTTGGCTCTGATACCACCTTCTGTCGCAACCCCCGCCCCTATCTGTCCCGGGAACGGGCGGCCGCTAGACCAGTTGTGGTGGTATCATTTTTTTGTTTATCATTTATTCATTTGGCAGCGGAAATTTCATCAGGACCGTAGTTAGGAAATGTTTATCAGAGTAAAACCACCATATTTTATAATAGTAAACACACGGGTAAAACCCAAGTTTCTTATTACAACATGTTTATAGGGATGAACCCTATTTTATTGAATTTAAAACATCGTCTTTTAGGTAACTTTTATAGCCACATTTTTCCAAGCCGTCGGTGCTCTCCAGCTGGCTTTCTTCTAATTGGCTTTTACATTTTGTTACCTAAAACGCGTTTTAAAAACATTTGTCAGTGGGAAATACTGGTGAGTGAATCCCAGATTAATCAAGAAACATCTTATCTTTAACAGTATTGAGAGCAATCACATTGTTTATTTCTACACAATTACTCATTCAATATTGTTAATCCTGACTGATGGGTCATATTACACATTGGCTATCTCGTTGTCCAATGGTAACGTGTTCCACATTTTGTATACAAAACCTCAACATACCGGCAATAATTGAAGAACTACAAGACTCAATCACTGCTTAATAGCATTGTAAAACATTTAAGGCTTTGTAAAAACAATTTACAAAAAAGGAGATTACTCACATTGCTGACTTAGGTTTCTTCTAAGGTTTCCTGGAGATTATCTATAGTTTACACAATGCACACAAGTTAGTATAATAACCCTTTATATTTACATTAGTTATACCCTCCCCGAGACGGCATTCCAACGACTACGTCGGGCAGAACCTCGACAGCCGTTACGGAACCCTGGATCAATCGGGCATCGTATCTAATACGTAACCGGGGTTATGATACTTACATTGGGGCAGAACTTCATTAATTAGGGGGGTATTATGCCTGGAAATTATGCTATCTATCAGAAATTTCAAGATTTAGAAAAGAATTGAACGAGCAGACTGAAGGCCCGATGCCCTCTTTATATAGGACTGAAAATTGATGTCCTCGCGGCCCGCGTAAGGTTAGGCTAAGGCCTACGCGGCCCGTGTCGTAGGGGGTTTAGACCGTAGGTGATCCGGGTCACGAACTATGTTCAACAAGCGTCTGACACGTGTCAACACCGGGGCTCGACTGACCTTGTAGCTGTCGTGGCCCGCGTAAGCTCAAGAGGTGGCTTACGCGCCCCGCGTAAACCTCATTTTTCTTGTTTTTTATTTATTTTTAATGGAATAATGTATTTTGGGCTCGGTTTTCACATACGGGGTGTATTTAGAGACATAGGGTTATTTTAAATTATATTAGGGTGTTGAAAAATATTCAGGAGGGTTGTTATAGTATCGCTCGCTCGAATCGCATCGCAAGGCTCTACACGCGAATCGAAACGTCAAAACTCACCACGTCGGACTCATGGATCAAGTGGCCAATCGATTGAGTGGCCATCTGATCGATTGCCATCCGATCGGGTTGCCATCCGATCGAGTTGCCACCCGATCGGACTGTCACCCGATCGACCAGCCTTTTCCTCACTTTCCTTTCTAGGAAACCCTATAAATACCCCTCATATATCACATCATTTGATGTGACAGCTCCTCACTCGACCCAGCCGCACTTCAGCCTCATTTCTCTCGATTTCTCTCAATTCTTGTACGTTTTCAACCTAAATCTTGTACTTTCTTTATCTACGCGCACTCCTGCACCTTTCTATCTTTTGAATCTTAACTTTTAACCGTGAAATCACCGGATTTGAGGTGTTCTAGGGTGATGTCATCATGGAGTTCTTATGAACTTCAATGTTTGGCTTCATTCCACCAAGAACAACTTAGATCTGAAGGATTTCCACAACATTTATCAACGATTTCACTCAGATCTACACGAGTTCATGGATAAAAGGATTGAGAGAAGGTTTTCTAACTTTCTTTCAACTCTTTTACCCTTAATGCACTCAAACCCGATAGAATCGGAGCTTGTTCTGATCTTCTACTCATTCTTAGTGATGCATTAGTTCCAGATCTGAATTCTATCTGGGAGAGATATTGATTTCGGGTTTGAACATGAACTACCGACTCGAACCGTGAACCGGTCGGACTAGGGTGATTCCTGTTCGGTCGCGTCACTTGGGCCGATGTAAGGGTTCTGTTGTTCAAGCAAGATATCAAAACATCTCAGTCAAAGCTACAAAACTTCAAAAGAAATCAAGTGTTAAAGATGATCTGACCGTTGGGACGGATTGCCTTCTGATCGACCGGCCATCCGATCGGGTTGCACTTGGTTCCTTACTTAATCTATTTTTCAAACTATTAAAGGATCTGAACGTTGAAACGGATTACCACCCAATCGGATTGCCATCCGATCGAGTGACCGTCCGATCGTGTGACGTTTGGGATCTGGATACTTAAACAATTTTCAACATGTTCAGTACGTACGGATTGCCACCCGATCGGATAGCCATCCGATCGAGTGACCGTCCTACTGTGAACTTGTTCTCAAACTAAGAACTCTCGCCAATCGGATTGTTGTCCGATCGAACGACCGTTCGATCGACCGACCTGAAAGGTAGAGATATTTCTCTATTTTTAAAATGCTACAACGAAAACTTCAAAGTACAAACCATCATACACAGACACATCCTCACCAAACGAGGTGACAATCCAACCGAATGGACATCCGATCGGATGACCATCCGAACGGATAGCCACCCGATCGACCGGCCATCCGATCGGATTGCCATCCGATCGGATTACCATCCGATCCTTGGTACACCTACACCGTTTTACGCGCCGACTTTCGCTTATGCTATCGTTTACTGTTCAGGCTAATTCCGCTCTAGCGCTCCCTTCAATCCATTAACTCTATCGCTGTGAGTATACTCGAACCCTTTTTGCTTTATGCACTTTTGGGTGTTACATACGTTACTTATTCTAAATCACATAAAACACACTACGCAATACTTTAACGCTAACCGCTACCGCATGTTATACGTGACTTGATGAATGCTTGTTTGTTATGTTTACACATAGATTGCTGTCTACCTGCCTTAGCAACGATAGTACTATAGTTTGGACTCAGTACCTGTTCACTCAGGGGTTGTTAAGGACTATTAATCACATGATTCGCAGTGGTGAATATGTGTTACGAACTGCATTGCGCAGTCAACCCGCAGTAATTGGTATTGATAGGATCATGTTGATAACTTACGTGCTTCACATCACACGTTGTACGTGCTGGTTATGCGTAAACTATTTCAAACTCTATTATGCTATTATCAAACTTGTATGCTCACCTTTACACTATGTGTATTGACTTTTACTTTAACGTATGTGGCAGGTGCTTAAGATGCTAGGACGCCTTGTTTGCTGTGTGATGAAATTGAGGCTAGGAAAGAGTCTAGAAACAAACAAACAAACAAACTATCTTATTTGAAATCTGAGTTGTCAGATCAGTATTTGTTTATGAGACAATTATTTGTAATAACTCTTTTACTTAGATATGTTATGGTATGGGACATGACGTTTTAAATATCTGGTAATTAATAGTTGTTATGGATACTCATGGACAATCTGTTTCGCTCAGTGTCGCGCCCCGATGTTTCCGCCATCGGTTGGGGTGTGACAGATTGGTATTAGAGCCATAACTATAGGGAATTAGGCAAGACTCAACCTAGTCTGGGTTGATGTCTTAGAACGACCTAGTTTATAGCGTCTAAGTACCAACAGACCAACTTGTGCATACCCATTAGGGGTTTTGCACAAGCTTACTCGCTATTTCTCGCTCGAACTCGTTGTACACTACACACTTGCGCGAACATCGCATACTATAGTTTTGCGCAAGATCAGCCTTTCCTATGGCTGATTATACACACAAACGAATGATCAGGTTAAGAATAGGTGTGAAAACCGCAAACTCTCGACCAGATTACTCGTTCGAATTGCTATATTACTATAAAACAAAAGAATTTGCGTTGAATTAGGAGTGAAATCTATACTTCGACGCGAGTCTCCTTATCTGAATCGTGGTTTTACCACACAAGCAGGAACTTAGTCGCTAAGTTAGCGACTAAGTTAGGGGTGAAACCCGAACCTTGATGACTCGTTCTACTCTTTAATGTGGTTTCAAAAAACTCTCACCAAAGCCTTGACGGACTCCAACAACTTGGGTCACACTGTAACTGGAAGGATGCGTGCCGACCGCTCGAATCGAAGCGAGAGCACAGTTTCGAAGGCCAAAGTGTGCACCTAAAATCCTTGTGAATAGTTGAATCGCTTTGGGTAGTCGACGTCTACCAGCCGCAGACAATCTATTTTCTATTTCTATGTGTTTCGATTCTGAGCCTGCAACTGCTGACTCTGATATTCGTCGCTTTTATGTGGATTTTATGTGTTTTTATGTGATTACGAGTTTCGATTTTGGTGATTTATTCATTTTCGCTGTTCATTTCGATCAACACGCACAACTCATACTACATATCTACCTCAATACGCCCACAAATCGCTGGTCATTGTTCGCAATCACTGCTCGATACTCGCAATCGCTAAATTGATCGTTATACGCGCTGTGAAGGATAGGGAATACGTGCAACATATAGCTAGGTTTCTGTATTCTGACTGCCTCATGTGTTTCTGTGCCTTACGTGTCTATGTGTTTCTGTGCTCTACGTGAATATGTGCTTATGTGTTGATGTGCCTAAGTGATTATGTGCTTATGTGGATACGTGTTCCTGAGCTTTATGGTAATCGCTAGACTATACTAGGAATAATCAAAATTTGTGTTGAGTCCTGTGGCGATGTCTGTTGCAGACAATGTCGTCATCTGGATCTCGCGCTACTCAAGCTGCTCGTCGAAAGAAGGCCGATAAATTCCTCGCCGCTATGATCACTAAGCAAATGGCAAAAGTTGTTCCTCAGATCGTCAGTGAACTGTACGAAAATGTGAGCAAATTTTCTGAAGAGTCAAGGACTGAAACCCCTAAGGCTGCTTTTAGCTTCAAGCAGTTTAAAGCTTACGGACTGAAAGAATTTTGACACACCCCGATATTTCCACGTATTACCGGTGGGGAGTATCGTGACGTAGTTGATATCATCATAGACAATTTATCACAGTTTAATACACAGCGGAAGTCGAAATGGCCATATACCAAACAAAACAGATTAAAACGGGTTATGTAAATATACTAATCACAATCCGATTTAAATAATTACACACCCGACCAAGCGGTATTATTATACTACCGTATCCCAAGCCCGTATAACGGAAAATAAGTTAAAAGTATTTACCTGAGCAAATTGTACAAATTTATCTCAGACGTACAAATCAGCAATTGCAGTTATCTTTTACTGGGCTCCTAAATCTGGAACGAAGGTTTTAATAACCTATTAGATTCCTAACGGGTCTTTCTTAAGTTTAAACTTAGACCGGTTACTTTTAAAGAAATGTATACCCTTCAAAACGTATGATTAAGCGAAGACCGGATTAGAATGTGATTTAGACCCGACAAGTATGAAGACTTGTATAATATGGGTAAACTAACCACATTCTGGATTTTGAGATAAAAATGATAAGGTTTGACCCGTTTCGGTTAATTTATGCAAACTAGTTACATAAATCGCACCGAACGTGAAAAATGCATAACGGGTAAACAAATGATTCATGAACAGGTTTCCTAAGTTAGTATGCCTTAAATATGTTGCGACATCAATAAGATACCGACCATTATGCCCAAAACGAATTTAAACTCAAATCATGCCCCGTAGGGGTATTTTGGTCATTTAAAACTTATAAAAGAGGTTAAATATTAATCTGAGGTTCAGGTCTGATATAATCAGAAAAAATAATTATTTTTGCAGGTCATATCAGTGGGGTATTGCCCATATGTGAAATTTTATCATATATAACCAAACTATGCACCTTATGGGCATTTTGGTAATTTCACATAAGCTTTAAAGGTCAAAACTGGAAATCTGAGTCTAAAACATTATCTTACTGTTAAAGTATAAAAATTTTACTAAAACATCAGTAGGTATTAAGTCATATATGTTTAAAGTAGTTTTAACTCATACTATGCGTTTGAAACGCGTAAAAAGTCGTTTTTAAGCGATTTTTGGGTTATATAAGAAAAGCTGATATTTTTATCATTCCAGAAGGCTTAAAATATTTTATTTATCATATAAAATCAGTAGCAAAAGATTTGGTATCAATATGTGATGTAAAACTCATTTTATTCAAGAAAAGGGTATAACCGACAATTACCAAATCAAAGCTAGAACCCTATGATATGATCTGTTTAAAAATAAATAAAAATCTTCAAAAATACCAAAATATTATATTACATCAGTGGGTAAAAAGTTTGGTGTCAAAATTTGGGTTTAGATAGGCTTTATGCTAATAATGTCGTTTAATTAATAAAAAGTTTTCTAATTACGATATTGAGCATAACTCCTAATCTAGACCTCAAATTGATGTCAAATTTTTAGGACTAGTTTATAGATCAGTAACAAAGGTTTTTGTCTTCTCACAATTTCAAAAATCTCGATTTATGGTCAAAAAAGGCATAATGGTCAACATTTAGGCATATAACGGAAACATGCAAATGAATCGGATAAATAAGGAACCAAGTTGTATAACCTCAGAGGGTTATACTAATATGTAACATGGCCCTAATGGAACCCTAAGGCATTTATAAAACAATCTAAATCGGGTCAGAACTGAAAGTCAAAGCAAAAGTCTACTTTTGCGACTTTCGGTTCCGAACCGAGCCTAAACTCAAATTTGTCGGGTTGAACATGCTTAGACATGTTCTTACATTAATTACCAAGTTATACAAGTGATAAAACAGGTTTCATGGCTTCTACATTGTTAATTATGTGTTTATTTGAAAATTAGCTTTCTGTTGACTTTTTATAAATAAGTTTGACCCGACAATTGACCTAGTTAGAGCGGGAATCAGAGGGTGCCATTTTAAGGGTTTATTACCCACATAATTACCAACTCATAGCCACTTTCAATTCGAAAAATGACTGGACTATTAGTGATTAATCACTAAGTCAAAGCTTAATTACGACGGCTTTGACTTTTGGTCATTAAGCTAATGAAACTTGAATTAGAAATATTAAGAAAGCTTACTGAAGTACTTAGCATGATTTAGAAGCTTAATGAATCTTGCTTGAGGTCCAGAGAGCTCCAGAAATTCAGTTTGAATGATTTTCAAATGAATGCAAAAATGTTGCAACTTGTTACTCTTTATATAGCATTTAAAACCTCACAAGATTGCTCCACACAAGTCTAGGATTGATCCCAGATGAGTCCAAGTGCCCCTTATGCATGAAATACCACTGGTGCAGCCCCTGGGATCCAATACCATGCATATAAGTCAGTTTAACCTGCTGTAACAGGCATCTGCCATGTTTTTGGACGCTGACAGGTTTTAGGCGGCCCGCGTAAGAGACCTGGGAGGTCTTACGTGGCCGGTATGGATGCTGGGTTCAGGTTATAAAGTTTCAGCAATTGCACATTTGGTCCCTGGTCCTCCTAAACTTGATTTTAACTTGTTTTATTGCACTTTTAACCCTCCAACTTGAATTTTAAGGACTCCAAGTCATAAACAAACTTTGTTAAGTCCCCGGTTACTTATACGATTATCGAAAAGTTCTGAATTTCAACGTTGACGCTTTTAACTCCTCACTTACGAATGTTAGCGTATCTTTCTCATACGATATCGAAACCTTGTGAAATTTTTATCACTTATTCTAGTGAGCATAATTAATCGTTACAAAGCTTTGGGTTCGCTAAAAGGTCACTCAGAGGTATAAATTAAACATGTTGACACATTTAACCCTTGCGGTTTGTAAACTTTCACTTTCTTCCACAAACGGCTTTATATGATTCATAATTCATTCGTTTAAGGGTATAAACATCGTTTAGGGTTTTTGAAAGGTATAATTATCCAATGTTGACACTTTGAATCCTTTTACACACATACTTTCTTTGTTTGTCAACTTTAGTCCCTCATATTCAATCCTTTACACGTTTAAAGCTCATGACACGTTCATTATATTGGTCTTGATTTTACGAGGTGTTACATCCTCACCCCCTTAAAAGAAATCTTGACCTCGAGATTTACTGAAATAAATGAGGGTACTTCTCTTTCATTGTGGACTCTACCTCCCACGTGTACTCGGGACCTCTACGGGCATCCCATTTAACTTTTACAATTGGCACGTGCTTCTTTCGAAGCTTCTTAACCTGCCGATCTTCAATCGACAAAGGCTTTTCTACAAACTTTAAGCTCTCATCAATATGCACATCTTTATGTGGCATGACTAGTGATTCATCAGCTAGACATTTCTTCAGATAGCAGATGTGGAACACATTATGAATACCACTGAGCTCTTCAAGTAGGTTTAACTTGTAAGCCATTGTTCCGACACATTCGATAACCTCGAATGGTCCTATGTATCTTGGGCTTAACTTGCCTTTCTTACCAAATCGCATTACCCCTTTCCAAGGTGATACCTTCAGTAACACTTTGTCACCAACCTCAAACTTTAAAGGTTTACGCCTTTTATCTGCGTAGCTTTTCTGCCTATCTCTTGCAGCTTTGAGACGATCTCTTATCTGTACAATCTTGTCTGTCGTCTCCAGGACTATATCAGGTCCTGTTAGTTGGACATCTCCAACTTCTGCCCAACAAACGGGCGTTCTGCACTTTCTTCCATACAGAGCTTCAAAAGGTGCAGCTTGAATACTGGAATGATAGCTATTGTTGTATGAGAATTCTATCAATGGAAGATGATCATCCCAATTCCTCCTAAGTCAATAACACAATCTCGTAGCATATCTTCGAGTGTTTGAATAGTACGCTGGCTTTGACCATCTGTCTGAGGATGATATGCTGTGCTGAAGTTCAATCGAGTGCCTAGGGATTGTTGAAAACTTTTCCAGAAATGTGATGTATACCTCGTATCCCTATTAGAGATGATAGACACTGGCACTCCGTGGAGAGATACAATCTCGTTCACATACAGCTGAGCTAACTTATCTGAGCTGTGTATTTCCTTAATAGGTAGGAAGTAGGCTGACTTTGTCAACCTGTCAACTATAACCCACATAGTATCATTTCCTCGCTTTGTTTTTGGTAACTTTGTGATGAAATCCATAGTTACCATTTCCCACTTCCAGGTGGGAAGTTCAGGTTGTTGTAGCAAACCTGACAGCTTCTGGTGTTCGACTTTAACCTGAGCACATGTCAGACATTTGGCCACATAAGTGGCTATAGACTTCTTCAAGCCTATCCACCAAATTCGCTTTCAAGTCCTGGTACATCTTATCACTTCCAGGATGAACTGAGTACTTGGAACTATGGGCTTCTTGAAGAATCACATCCCTAAGTCCTCCATAAATTGGAACCCATATTCGTCTATTCAATCTTAGGATTCCATCCTTGCTATATGATAATTGTTCAACAGTTACTCCCAATTTTTCATTCGAATAGTTGGCTTCTAATACAGCTTCTTTCTGAGCGGCCAACAATCTTTCATTCAAGCTGTTCTTCAATTCAATGCTTTTGGCATTGATTCTAATGGGCTTAACTCTTTCCTTTCTGCTCAACGCATCAGCGACCACATTCGCCTTGCCTGGATGGTATCGGATTTCACAATCATTTAAAGTCTCCATCCATCGACGTTGCCTCATGTTCAGATCCTTCTGATTGAACAGATGCTGAAGGCTCTTATGATCAGAATAGATCACACACTTGGTACCATATAAATAATGCCTCCAAAGTTTTAGTGCAAATACAACGGCACCCAATTCCAAGTCATGGGTGGTGTAATTCCTTTCGTGTACCTTTAATTGTCGGGAAGCATAGGCAATAACCTTGCCTTTCAGCATTAGCACACATCTCATGCCAGTGTGTGATGCGTTGCAGTATACCATAAACTCTTCTATTCCCTCAAGCAATGTTAACACAGGAGCATTGCTCAATTTCTGCTTAAGAATCTCAAAGGATTCTTGTTACTTAGGACCCCAATCAAACTTGATATTCTTCCTAGTCAACGAAGTTAGGGGTGCAGCAATCATTGAGAAATTTTCAATAAAACGCCTGTAATATCCTGCCAGACCTAAGAAGCTGCGAATCTCTGTTGGCGTCTTCGGCTCTTGCCAATTCATGATAACTTCAATCTTAGCGGGATCCACCTGGATACCACGCTCACTAACCACATGTCCAAGGAATTGGACTTCACGAAGCCAAAATTCACACTTTGAAAACTTGGCGTAGAGCTTCTCATGCTGAAGAAGTTTAAGATTACAACGAATGTGCTTCTCATGGTCAGCCTGATTCTTTGAATAAATGAGGATGTCATCAATAAAAACAATGACAAACTTGTCCAAGTAGGGTTTGCAAACGCGATTCATGAAATCCATGAACGTTGCTGGTGCATTAGTGAGTCCGAACGGCATCACTAAGAACTCGTAATGACCATAGCGAGTTCTAAATGCAGTCTTGTGCACATCTTCGTCTCTCACTTTCAGTTGATGGTAGCCTGACCTCTAATCAATCTTGGAGAAGTAGCTTGCTCCTTGAAGCTGGTCGAACAGATCATCGATCCTGGGCAATGGATACCTATTCTTGATTGTCACCTTATTCAGCACTCGATAATCAACAGGTGCTGCCCCAGGTATAATGTCAATTCTAAACTCCACTTGCCTATCTGGGGGTAAACCAGGTAGTTCTTCAGGAAATACATCAGGGTATTCAGAAATGATGGGAATGTCTTCAATCTTGGGTTTCGGTTCATCTATAGTCACTTGTGCCATATAAATGACATAACCTTTCTTCATACACCTTGATGCCTTAAGCATAGACACTTTCTTAGGCAGCCCGTACTGAGTGTCTCCTTGAATGGTAAGTGGCTCACCATACGGATTCTTGATAACCACTTGCTTTTTATCACAAATGATCTGAGCTTGGTTATGAGATAACCAATCCATGCCTATTACTATGTCGAATCCAGCTAGTTTCAAAGGAAGCAAAGACAATGGAAAAGAGTGGTTCCTAATGGATATGAAACATCCATCTAATATGGTTGAAGCAGTTTCTATGGTACCATCGACCAATTCTACTTCATATTTTATGCTCAAGGTTTTAACAGGCAGATTTAATAACTTACAAAACTTATTATCTACAAACGACTTATCTGCACCTGAATCAAATAATACCCTTGCATAAACATCATTTATAAAGAAAGTACATGTTATCACGTTGTCATCCTGAACTGCTTCCCGTGCATTCATTTGGAAGACCCTAGCATTGGTCTTTTTACCCTCTTTAGGTTTCTTCACATATTTCGGGCAGTTTGTCTTAATATGCCCCTTCTCATTGCAACCATAACAGGTCGCATCCTTCAACTTCTTGCAATCCAAAGTCTTGTGTTCTTTGGACTTGCAGATCCCACAACCAGTCGACTTCGATTGCGATTGTGACTTTGATTCAAACCTGCATTTTCCGAAGTGACGTTTCTGGCAGGTTTTGCATTTAGGCTTCTCATCCATTTGCTGGTTACCCTTGTTAGACCCAGAATTCTTCTTGTGGTCTAAGTTCCCCCTATGTTTCTTGTCAGAACGACGTGAGTTATCATCCTCACGTTTCCTTTTCCCTTCTTCAGAACTCTTAAGCGATCTCAGCCTGACCGCATCTAGGGTAAGAGACAATGATAAATCAGCCACTGACCTAAAGGTAGTAGGTCTTGACGCTTTCACACTCCCCTTAATCTCTAGAGCTAAACCTCCAATGAATCGAGCTATACGTTTTGGTTCTGGTGTAACTAAGTATGGAACCAAATGTGACATAGTGTTGAAGCTCGTGAGATAGGCCTGACAATCTAAATTCTTCATAGTCAATGTCAGAAAGTCAGTCTCGATCTTCTCAACTTCGTGTTGAGGACAAAAATTTTCTTTGATTAGGGCAACAAACTGCTCCCAAGACATGCTATACAAATGGACCTTTCCTGTAGCTTGTATCAGTGACCTCCACCAAGCTAGAGCCTCTCCCTTAAACGATTGTGACACAAACTTCATAACGTCTTGCTCTGCACAACCACTAATATCAACCACTGTATCCATCTCATCGAGCCAGGTCATACAATCGACGCCTCCCTTCTCCCTTGTAAATTCTCTAGGCTTGCAGGAGACAAAATACTTATAAGAACAGCCTTTAGCACGTGGCTCTTGACTGAGCACAAATTTCTTAGATGGAATACTCCTCTGATTTGATGAGTGATAAGAATCACTCTTGCGGGCTGTATGAGTTCTGGAGTGTGGTTTTGAATGAGGTACAGACTGAGTTCTAACGCGAGTTTCACTCGATTCATTAAATTGTCTATTAAGAGCTCGAGTAACGGCATTATCTATTAATGTCTGCAATTCCGCGCCCACTACGTTAACTCTGGAAGTGTCATGATTCTCCCTCGGGTGGCTGTTGACTTCGTCTGACCCAACCATGTAGCTTGATTGCTACATAAAATATTGACAAGATTTATTCAAAAGCATATTATGGAATTGTCTTTTATGGAAATTCATTAACCATGGTAATCATAAGCTATATCGGTTAATTTAACTAAGCCTGTTTATTCAGGATTATAATTATCCTCAGTCATAGTTTATTAACATATTATAATGGCACATAAGGCCAGGTCACAAGGACAATTTAATTTATAAGCCATGATCTTATAGGATCGAGGCATTAAGGCTTGAATCATAGTTCATTACCTTCCTTGACAGGTAGTTATAGGCTACAACTGTCTTTTGTCTTATATGACAATGATTATGGCCCGTAGGCATTACATCACAAATGGATGTTTAAATAATAAAGAAGGAATTGGAAGAATCCAATATAAGGATGACTTATGTGATTTTATCGAATCACATTTCCCAGGAGTGCTAACATGTTTTCAGATGTTAACAAGGATTTGAATCTTTTTAAACAGGTCTTACCATCATGGCCAGGTCTTATAATGACATGCATGCTAGGTTATACCCTTTAAGATTCTTATTTAATATTTAAAGGCAGATCTTATAAAAGGAATGACATATTTTGGATTTATTTATTTCATATATATTACATATATGCATATAATGACAAAAATGGGATTTAAATTATAACATGCCACTAAAATTTAAAAGAGTACATATTGCCCTAAACGGGACTTTAACAGAAATAACTTGCCCACGCAGGGGCTAAACTGAAACTACAAGTCCTCGCAGGGACTGGATAAAGAAATAGATGTCCACGCAGGGACTTGATTAAAAATTAAAGAAATACAAAATAAACAAATAAGGAATTTAATGATCCCTTTTGCTCTTTCCTTTGATTAAGCTTACCAAACCTTTAAGAAATCCCTGGTGGCTTCTACGCTCCTCTCGAACCTCCCGTTCCACCTGGCTCAACCTTTGTAGAATCTCCTGCTGCTGTGGTGGCTGGATCTGCGGTGGCTGCGGCTGCAGAGGTTGAGGAGGTGGAGGGTATTAGTACCCATAGGCCGGGTATCCAGTCTGCCAGGGACCTCCATAGGGTCCTTCAGGATGGAGAGCATTGTAGTTCAGTACTACAAGGTATGGGTCAGCCTCAGCGTAGTTGTAGTTAGTATGGGCTGGCTGCTCGAAAAGGTTATACGCCGCTACACCGGCGTATGCAGGAATTGGGTTATCATAACCCACTGGTGACGGTGCGATTGGCTCAGACTCCACCTCAGAAACAGGGTTCGAAGGCCCACCCATCTGTGGGTCTTCATATAATGGCGGGTAGTGACTGCCACTTGAATGCTGAGGGGTGCTGATACGGATTCCCCCTCGCACGGACATCCGTGCTTCTGATCTCCTACGCCTCGGTGGCTCCGGAGGCGGTTGTTGCACTGGTGGTGGTGGCGGTGGAGTAACCGCTACAAAACGCGAATCCTCCGAGGGATCCTGCTGCTGCTGCTGTGAGTTATAACTGGGAGTAAACACCCAATCGTATTGGGCAAACCTTGCCTCATAACTGTCTGGACCACGATAAGGTGATCCATGATATGACGACCCATCCGAAATTTCGATGGTGTGAGTAGGTGTCCCAGATGGTGGTTCGGCGGGATCTGGGTCATCATCCATATCCATTCCCTGAGCTTTAGGGAAATGGTCTTCGGGGCCCAATGGGTTGTGACCCATTGGTTCTTCAACCTGGTTTTCCGGGTTGAACTGGCTCTGAAAATAAGGTGTCGGGTCCTGAAAGGCCCGATGAGAGGTTGACCGTCGCAACGGTAAGAAAGAATGGTGCGAATCTTCGGGTTCGTTCTCCAATTGCGCCCGAAAGAATGAATGTACGAGGGTGATGAACTTAGCGAGACAGATCGCCTCGCGGGCTCCAAATATGTCCTCCAATCTTCTTGGGGACTTGTGCTCATTGTCACAGATGGTGTTCGCCGGTGGGAAGGTCCGGCTTCGTGATCGTTAGAGGCGTTGAATGGCCCCTTGCCTCTTCCCCCTCTTCGGAACCTAGGTGGCATTTTGTTGAACCTGTCAAAACAAACAAAAGAAACAACAAAGGAAAACAATGAAGGACAGAAATAAATTAGGATTAGTCCTAAGTTCTTTGTCTAGACTCGGAAGTCGATGAATGTGCAAACTGTGTCATTGAGATTAAACACAAAAGGCTAGTGTTTAATTCACTCAATGTTGGCTCTGATACCAACCTATCACACACCGATATTTCCACGTATTACCGGTGGGCCCGGTGGGGAGTATCGTGACGTAGTTGATATCATCATAGACAATTTATCACAGTTTAATACACAGCGGAAGTCGAAAGATAAAATCATTACAAACCGAATTAAAATAATATCAAGTGTATTACACGGGATGTAAAGGATCCACAGGCGGATCAAATAAAAGAAGATAATTGTTCAACCGACTTTTAAGTGACCAAGCTTGCAAAACTTTTATTTATTCACTCAGGAGTAGCCAGCCTATTCGTCTAGTACCTGCACTTAACCTTTTTGGAAAAATACGTCAGTTTACACTGGTAAATACAATTAACCGACTCATTTTGAAAATGTTTAAGAAATTTGATTTGAATGCACAATACACAAAATAATCTTTTATAACTTGGGACAATTATTTAAAAATAATCTTGTATACAGATTTAAATGTTTGTCGTCCGTCAGGGCCGGTTAGAAGAGCCGGAAAAGATTAACTGACACACCACAAGTATAATTCCCACAAGGAATACCTTATTGTGGGATACTTTTCTACATACGCAATTGTCAGGTGTATGCCTACACCCCGTGCTTAAGTCGTGGCCATTTCAATGAATGAGCCGAGGATATCCAGGACATGGTCATTAACCCCCCAAAGGTCATATACCAAACAAAACAGATTAAAACGGGTTATGTAAATATACTAATCACAATCCGATTTAAATAATTACACACCCGACCAAGCGGTATTATTATAATACCGTATCCCAAGCCCGTATAACGGAAAATAAGTTAAAAGTATTTACCTGAGCAAATTGTACAAATTTATCTCAGACGTACAAATCAGCAATTGCAGTTATCTTCTACTGGGCTCCTAAATCTGGAATGAAGGTTTTAATAACCTTTTAGATTCCTAACGGGTCTTTCTTAAGTTTAAACTTAGACCGATTAGTTTTAAAGAAAGGTATACGGTTCAAAAAGTATGATTAAGCGAAGACCAGATTAGAATGTGATTTAGACCCGACAAGTATGAAGACTTGTATAATATGGGTAAACTAACCACATTCTGGATTTTGAGATAAAAATGACATGGTTTGACGCGTTTCGGTTAATTTATGCAAACTAGTTACATAAATCGCACCGAACGCGAAAAATGCATAACGGGTAAACAAATGATTCATGAACAGGTTTCCTAAGTTAATATGCCTTAAATATGTTGCGATATCAGTAAGATACCTTCCATTATGCCCAAAACGAATTTAAAATCAAATCATGCCCCGTAGGGGTATTTTGGTCATTTTAGAACTTATAAAAGAGGTTAAATATTAATCTGAGGTTCATTTCGGATATAATCAGAAAAAATAATTATTTTTGCAGGTCATATCAGTGGGGTATTGCCCATATGTGAAATTTTATCATATATAACCAAACTATGCACCGTAGGGGCATTTTGGTAATTTCACATAAGCTTTAAAGGTCAAAACTGGAAATCTGAGTCTAAAACATTATCTTACTATTAAAGCATAATAATTTTACTAAAACATCAGTATGTATTAAGTCATATATGTTTAAAATAGTTTTAACTCATACTATGCGTTTAAAACGCGTAAAAAGTCGCTTTTAAGCGATTTTCGGGTTATATAAGAAAAGATGATATTTTTATCATTCCAGAAGGCTTAAAATATTTTATTTATCATATAAAATCAGCAGCAAAAGATTTGGTATCAATATGTGATGTAAAACTCATTTTATTCAAGAAAAGGGTATAACCGACAATTACCGAATCAAAGCTAGAACCCTATGATATGATCAGTTTAAAAATAAATAAAAATCTTCAAAAATCCCAAAATATTATATTACATCAGTGGGTAAAAAGTTTGGTGTCAAAATTTGGGTTTAGATAGGCTTTATGCTAATAATGCCGTTTAATCAATAAAAAGCTTTCTAATTACGATATTGAGCATAACTCCTAATCTAGACCTCAAACTGATGTCAAATTTTTAGGACAATTTTATAGATCAGTAACAAAGGTTTTTGTCCTCTCACAATTTCAAAAATCTCATTTTGTGGTCAAAAGGGCATAATGGCGAACATTTAGGCATATAATGGAAACATGCAAATGAATCGGATAAATAAGGAACCAAGTTGTATAACCTCAGAGGGTTATACTAATATGTAACATGGCCCTAATGGAACCCTAAGGAATTTCTAAAACAATCTAAATCGGGTCAGAACTGAAAGTCAAAGCAAAAGTCTACTTTTGTGACTTTCGGTTCCGAACCGAGCCTAAACTCAAAATTGTTGGGTTGAACATGCTTAGACATGTTCTTACATTAATTACCAAGTTATACAAGTGATAAAACAGGTTTCATGGCTTCTACATTGTTAATTATGTGTTTATTTGAAAATTAGCTTTCTGTTGACTTTTTATAAATAAGTTTGACCCGACAATTGACCTAGTTAGAGTGGGAATCAGAGGGTGCCCTTTTAAGGGTTTATTACCCACATAACTACCAACTCAGAGCCACTTTCAATTTGAAAAATGACTGGACCATTAGTGATTAATCACTAAGTTAAAGCTTAATTACGACGGCTTTGACTTTTGGTCATTAAGCTAATGAAACTTGAATTAGAGAGATTAAGGAAGCTTACTGAAGTACTTAGCACGATTTAGAAGCTTAATGAATCTTGCTTGAGGTCCAGAGAGTTCCAGAAATTCAGTTTGAATGATTTTCAAATGAATGCAAAAATGTTGCAACTTGGAACTCTTTATATAGCATTTAAAACCTCACAAGATTGCTCCACACAAGTCTAGGATTGATCCCAGATGAGTCCAAGTGCCCCCTATGTATGAAATACCACTGGTGCAGCCACTAGGATCGAATACCATGCATATAAGTCGGTTTAACCTGCTATAACAGGCATCTGCCATGTTTTTGGACACTGGCAGGTTTTAGGCGGCCCGCGTAAGAGACCTGGGAGGTCTTACGCGGCCGGTATGGATGCTGGGTTCAGGTTATAAAGTTTCAGCAATTGCACATTTGGTCCCTGGTCCTCCTAAACTTGATTTTAACTTGTTTTATTGCACTTTTAACCCTCCAACTTGACTTTTAAGGACTCCAAGTCATAAACAAACTTTGTTAAGTCCCCGGTTAGTTATACGATTACCGAAAAGTCCTGAATTTCAACGTTGACGCTTTTATCCCCTCACTTACGAATGTTAGCGTATCTTTCTCATACGATATCGAAACCTTGTGAAATTTTTATCACTTATTCTAGTGAGCATAATTAATTGTTACAATGCTTTGGGTTCGCTAAAAGGTCACTCAGAGGTATAAATTAAACATGTTGACACATTTAGCCCTTGCGGTTTGTAAACTTTCACTTTCTTCCACAAACGGCTTCATATGATTCATAATTCATTCGTTTAAGGGTATAAACATTGTGTAGGGTTGTTGAAAGGTATAATTATCCAATGTTGACACTTTGAATCCTTTTACACACATACTTTCTTTGTTTTTCAACTTTAGTCCCTCATATTTAATCCTTTACACGTTTAAAGCTCATGACACGTGTCTTCATTATATTGGTCTTGATTTTACGAGGTCTTACAAATTTATTGGATTCCAATGGTTTGATTCGATTGAGGTCACCCTGCGCCAGAGTAGCTGTCCTGACGATCTCTGCCCTCTGAATGCTACCGGCGTCTTCCAATCTCGAGTGCTAGATTGGTGGACGTCCGAGAGAAACAAACGCGGAAACGATGCCGCTTATGGTTTGACGTGGGATGAGTTGAAGGTCGTCATGTTGGAAGAGTTCTGCCCTCCCCACGAGTGCCAAAAGTTGGAGGACGAATTCTGGCATATCAAGCAGAAGGATGGTGACAATGCTGCTTTAACTGCTCGCTTCAAGCAGCTTAGCATAATCTGTCCTGGTCAAGTCAAGACTCCTAATGTAGCGATCAAGAAGTATATTCGAGCTCTGCCAGATTGTGTCGCAGAATTTGTGCAAGCTTCAAAACCAGCAACAATCGAGGAAACTTACCTGCTTGCAGCTGAAATAAACGACAAGCGAGTCAAGTCTGGCTACTGGGATAAAGCCGCCAAGAATCTACATCAAGCAACCACCGCACCAACAGCTGAAATCACCGCCACTCCTCAGTCTTCAAAAGCCTCTCGTCGCAAGAAGAAGAACAACAACAACTCCAGCAACAAGAACTGTGTTGTAACCACTGCTGCCCCGCTCCAAGTTGTACCAGCTCAGCAGCAAACTCAACACCGCCAGGTCGCGACACCGGTAACCCAAGCACCGCCGGCAAAGCGCGCTTATACTGGTCCTCACCCTGCCTGTCCGACTTACACCTATCACCACCCAGTGGGAATCGCCTGCATATTTTGTGTACACTGCAACATGTACGGCCATTTCACCGCCAACTGCCGTACAGGTCCTCGTCAAGCACCAGCTCCAGCTACTGCTCATCAAGCTCTGCTTCCTGCTCCTCAAGGGCAAAAAGCAGCTCCTGCACCCGTGGTCAATGCTAGAGTCTGCTTTGCGTGTGGTGATCCCAACCACTTCACAAACATATGCCCCAATCGGGTTGTGAAGCAAAAGCAACAACAGCAGCAGCCCCAACAACAGCAACAAGCCGCTCGTGCTCGAACTTTCAACGTTAATGTGCGCCAGGCTCAGGCTGATAACAACGTGGTCAATGGTACGTTCCTTGTGAATGGTATTTACGCTTCGTGTTTGTTTGATACTGGAGCCAATAACTGTTTTGTATCGTTTGAGTTCGAAAAGCTTCTTAATCGTAAGCGCGCCCATCTCCCCTCGACGTTCGATGTTGAAGTTGCCACCGGAAGAACCGTCGTCGTCAACTCTGTTCTTCGTGATTGTACTCTCGAATTCAACAATCACATCTTTCCTATCGACCTTATTCCGATGCAGCTCGGTAGTTTTGATGTCATAATAGGCATGGACTTTCTTCGCGAAAACCATGCCGAAGTTGTTTGCTTCGATAAGATGATTTGATTCTCGCTCGCTAATGGTGATCAATTGTGTGTGTATGGTGAAACTCTCTCGAAGGACCTCAAGCTCATGTCATGTATCCAAGCAAGCATCTCCGCAAGGAATACATAGCTTTCTTGGCTAACATTGTAGTAGCGGATAATGAAAAGAAAAGAAAGACTGAAGTGAAAGACGTTCCTGTTGTGTGTGAATTCCCTAACGTTTTTCCTGAAGATCTCCCAGGTCTACCACCAAGTCGTGATATCGACTTTCGCATCAACCTTATTCCTGGAGCAAACCCTGTTGCAAGAGCTCCTTATCGACTCGCTCCGTCCAAAATGCGCGAACTCTCGAGTCAGCTCCAGGAATTGCTTGACAAAGGCTTTATTCGCCCTAGCACCTCTCCTTGGGGCGCACCAGTCCTTTTCGTCAAAAAGAAGGATGGGTCATTCCGGATGTGCATCGACTATTGGGAATTGAATAAGCTGACGATCAAGAATTGTTACCCTCTGCCTCGCATCGATGATTTGTTTGACCAGTTACAAGGTGCTATGTGTTTCTCCAAGATCGATCTATGCTCAGGCTACCACTAGTTACGCATACAAGAGGAGGATATTCCCAAAACCGCTTTTCGCACTCGATACGGCCACTACGAGTTCGTTGTTATGCCTTTTGGTTTAACCAACGCACCCGCAGTTTTTATGGATCTGATGAATAGCGTGTGTAAACCTTTTCTCGACCACTTCGTCATCGTGTTCATCGATGATACCCTGATATATTCCAAGTCGAAAGCCGAACACGCGCAACATCTACGTTTGGTTCTCGAGCTACTCCGGGGGAATCGACTCTATGCCAAGTTCTCCAAGTGTGAATTCTGGCTAGAGGAGGTTCAATTCCTCGATCACATTGTTAATAGTCAAGGTATTCACGTCGACCTCGCGAAGATCGAAGCTGTCAAGAGTTGGGTTACACCCAAGAACCCATCTGAAGTCTGTTCTTTTCTCGGACTAGCGGGCTATTATCGCCGATTTATCGAAGGATTCTCTAAAATCGCTGTGCCGCTCACCTCTGTCACGCAAAAAGACAAGCCTTTTGTTTGGGGAACTGGACAAGAGACTGCCTTTCTAACCCTCAAGTACATGCTTTGCAATGCTCATGTTCTCACTTTACCCGACGGAAACGATGACTTTACTGTCTATTGTGATGCCTCGAACCTTGGCCTTGGTTGTGTTCTCATGCAGCAAGACAAGGTTTTTGGTTACGCATCTCGTCAGCTCAAGATCCACGAGAAGAACTATACAACCCACGACCTCGAGCTAGGCGCAGTTGTTTTTGCGTTAAAGATCTGGCGACACTACCTTTATGGTACAAAGTGTACGACCTTCACCGATCATAGGAGCCTACAACATATCTTTGATCAGAAAGAACTAAATATGCGTCAACGCCGGTGGGTGTAACTTCACAACGATTATGACTGTGAGATTCGTTATCATCCTGGCAAAGAAAATGTCGTTGCCGATGCTCTCAGCAGACGGAGTTATTTGCACAGCGCCCGTAGCATTCAAGCCCAATATGATCTTGAAACCCTCATCCGCGAAGCCCAACATGCTTGCTTTAATGAACGCACTTTGAAGAAGGAAAGGATTCTCAACGATGGAGCCCAGCTAGAGAATAAGTCGAATGGGATATTCCATTATCTGGACCGAATTTGGATTCCTAAGCGAACCAATTTACGACAGATTTTGATGGACGAATCCCACAAATCCCGATATTCTATTCATCCCGGTGCCGACAAGATATACCAGGACCTGCGCTACAAGTACTGGTGGCCGGGCATGAAGAGGGATATCGCCCTCTATGTTTCGAAATGCCTGACTTGCTCGAAGGTCAAGGCTGAGCACCAAAGACCCTCTGGCTTACTCGTTCAACCTGAGATCCACGTGTGGAAGTGGGAGAGTATAGCTATGGACTTCATAACGAAGCTTTCGCGCATGCCCTCAGGTCACGACAGCATTTGGGTTGTCATTGACCGTTTGACTAAATCTGCTCACTTTCTACCAATACGGGAAGACTACAAGGTAGAAAAATTAGCCCGAATCTACACCAAAGAGATCATTTATCGACATGGGACGCATCGTGACATCATTTGTGACCGCGATGCTCCGTTTACCTCGCGTTGTTGGGAAACATTTCAATCTGCTCTCGGTACTGTGCTTATTCTAAGTACCGTATTCCATCCCCAAACCGACGGTCAGACTGAAAGAACGATTCGTACCCTTGAAGACATACTCCGTTCGTGTGTCATAGATTTCGGTAGTAATTGGGATGCATACTTACCTTTAGTCGAATTCTCGTACAATAACAGGTATCATTCCAACATTCAAATGGCACCATTTGAGGCATTGTATGGAAGAAGATGTCGATCGCCTATTGTATGGCACGAGATCGGACACTCGCAATTAACCGGTCCTGAGCTATTGCAAGAAACGACTGATAAAATCCTCCAGATTTGAGACAATCTACTGAAAGCTCGGAGTCTTCAGAAAAGTTACGCCGATAGACGACGCAAGCCCCTCGAATTTGACGTTGGCGACCATGTACTCCTAAAGGTTTCACCTTGGAAGGGTGTGGTCAGATTCGGCAAGAGAGGAAAGCTCGCGCCTTGATATGTGGGACCCTTTAAGATTCTGGAAAGGATCGGAAAAGTGGCTTACAGACTCAAACTACCGGAGGAACTTAACAACGTCCACCCGACTTTCCATGTTTCGAACCTCAGAAAGTGCCTGGCTGAGCATGATTTACATGTACCCCTCGAGAATCTTCAAATAAACGAAACACGACACTTCGTGGAGAATCCTGTCGAGATCATGGACCGCCAAACCAAGCAACTCCGACGCTCACGCATTCCCATTGTGAAAGTCCGATGGGAAGGCAAATGAGGCGCCGAGTTCACTTGGGAACTCGAAAGCGACATGAAGGCGAAGTACCCGTAGTTGTTTGTTACAGCTTCGGCCTAATTTCGGGACGAAATTCCCTTAAGAAGGGGAGGCTATAACACCCCGTGTTTCCAAAGTCAAAGTCAAAGTCAAGATTGAAGTCAAAGGAAGACAAGATTTCTAATTGCGATCTGTCACTCGTTGCTCAACTCCTGTTTTGACTTCTTTGAATTATAGTTAATCTATTTATGTTATCGTGTTAGTTGTATTATGTGGAGTACTTGTTAATAATTGAGGTTTAATCGCATATTAATTGTAACACCATTATTATTATTTAACGTTTTTCGTATAAATACCAACAATTATATGTGTAGTTAAGACTACGCATACAATAAAAATACGAATTTATTAAAACTTTTACAAATCATAAGTTATTCAACATAACGTGATCGGATTCGTCGTTTAAAATTTATGACGAGGCAATGTGCGGAAGCATGTATCTTTATCGTGTTCGGTTCTTCGTTGAGCTTGATCGTCTTCCGGCGTCCAAAAAGTACCTACATTTCATAAACATGAAATGCTTAAGTCATACGGGGTTTAAAACGTGTCTAAACGAGTCCGGGAAACAAAAGTGATTAAAATACATTAAATTGCAGGGTCTACCGTAAATTACGGTGGCTACCGTAATTTACGGTAGCCCCTGAATGTTGATTCTCCCACCATAAAGCAGGGGGTTTGTGTCATAAGGACTCTTAGGCTACCGTAAGTTACGGTAGCTACCGTAATTTACGGTGGCCTCTGCAGGTCTTTCCAACTTTGTCGTTCTCTAAACGAAAACCTTCATAACTTTTAATCCGCTTGTCCGTTTGACCTACCGTTTCTTCCTACGTGATTGTAATTTGATCCTCCATCATATGAAGTTAAAATCCAACATCCGGATTAACAAAGTTTAAGACTTTTAAGTCTTCGGCTTATTACCCTTTTTACCAAATTTTGAACCGTTCGTGATTTTATCAAACAAACATGTTGTTTGATTCTAAATTCTCATCATTTCCATGTTACTTATCATACTAGATTCAAATCACGGGTTTATATATACATTCTTAAACCCGTTTTTACTTAGATGTTTAATTGACCCGTTAAAGACATTTAAGCACTTGCACGCAATATTTCACACTTATATATTTCTAACATCTTATTTCCACATTATTTATCAAATGATCTTCCATCACAACTATATTTGTGATGGGCTTAATGTGGCGATCTATATAATCCGAGTTTTACCCCTCGGATTATCATTTTACGGCAAACACTCATATAGAGTCTTTTGACCAAGGATTTACATCTTTCACTTTTATACTTATTCTAAGTATTGACTTGATTATAAAACTCGTTTTAAAGCGACTTCTAAGGGTTGTTTGCTTAATTTTGCTTACAAGGGCGTTTTGGTCATTTTTAACCCTTCTTTTACGACGAAGGGCTTGCTTAAGCCATGCACGCCCAAAATCTCATTTTTAACCAAATCTTGTTTTCAAAACACTATGTCTATAACTTAAATCCTTCGGTTTACCTTTTAAGGTAACCGAATGTCCTTTTTACTTTGCCTAACTCTCATAGAACTTCAAGTTCTAAATGATGAGTTGATCTATAATACATACCTGGCTCGGATCAACTTTTTACCCGGTTTAAGTACCTTGCTTTATAATCGCTAATTAAGAACGATGCGAGTATCCATTGGATATCTATTCCTGTAAGCATATAACTCGACAAAAGAATCATTAGTCGATATTGTCAAAAGGTGATGTCTACACCTTTTGACCTGTTTGGCCGAATTGACCATTTATCTATGCGAGATGATATTTATTATCATCTCATCTACATGACTCGTTCCGCTTAACACCGTACGGTCATTTTACTTATAAACCGTTTATTACCACTTTCGACTCTTTATGTCTTGCGCGGAAAAGCGTCTTTTTGAAACTAACGGTTATTGTCAACGTGTGACTAAATTACTGTTTTGCCCTTATTATTTGTTTTGGCTTACCATAAAAGGTAACCATTAAAAGTTCATTTTTCCTTTCGTCATAATATGACCGAATTATCGATTTACTTCTTTTTAACCACTATTATGGTTTCTTTCATCTTTGATTATCTTGTTCCGTACGACTACACGACGGAACATCATATTTCAATTGTTTAGTTATCTCATTCGTAATTTATATGATAGGAGAATATTCCACAATTTAAGACTAGTGTAAGCTATACTTACCTTGCATCCGAATTATACTTTTTCCTCCATTCTTGATTCGTTTGATCCGCTTCCTTTCCAAGCTTCCACCTTGCTTGTCAAGCGTCAAACTAACATAATAATTCATAAGACGGTTACATTAATCATTTTCACATACGACTATTCCATCTTACGAATCCTATGTCGAAACTACTATTCGACTTCATCATTGGTTAGTTTAACTTTCCAAAAGTTAACTACCTTTGATCACATGATATTCATAATTAAGTTCAATCACTCATTTAGGCATTTTAACAAACACCTAGTGGGCATAAATTTTATACTATTAACAATCAAGTTCATGACTAACTACTTAGCCAAGATTAAAGGTCATTTTCAAGTTTGTTACATCTAGCATGCATAACAACACCTAGATTCATTTCATAAAGATTAATAACACTCATTGCATGATCAAGATTCCAATGTTTTTCATCATCCTACAAAACCCACTTAACACCTAAATGGGTGATTCTCAATTTCACATGCATGAACATCAATGCATCAAATTATTGATTAGGGTTCATTCCTAACCCTGAATTTATCATAATTTCATTCAAACATCAATCAATCAAGTTCAGATTTCGATTTCACAAGTTTATCAAGAATTTGAGATGAAACCAAATTGTGAATTTTGACATACCTTGTGATCCCTTCACTGAGGTGATCACTAATTTGTGCTTGAATTTCGATTTGGGTTTGATTTGCCCTTCCAATTTCTTGATTTTGTGCTTGTTAGGGTTTATGAGCTCAAGAGTTCTTGGCTCCTGTGGATATCTCGACCAGAACACACACTTTAAGTGTGTGTTTTGGTGTCTAACTTTTGTTTTAATAAAACAAATTTCCCACTTGGCAATATTAGTCCCTCGTGTTTTATTTTGATCAAATGAAGCTATAACTCACCATTAGTCACTTAATCACATGCTACTAACTAGGTTAATTATTCCTAGTTACTTTAACGGGTTCGGGAAGTTATAACCCGTTATGTTTTATGTCCGTTAATTTGGGCTTTTTATATACTTTGTTTTCTCAAAGTATTTATTTTCCTTTTTAATTAATATTAGGTTTATTTATTTAAGTCCTAATATTTACCAGGTTAAATTTTACCACTAACGGTATTTTACCCGTTCATCACTATTAACGAGGTTTGATTACTAAACCCGTTTTCGGGGTGTTACAAGTCTACCCCCCTTAAAGAGGTTTCGTCCCCGAAACCTTATTTATGTTGTTTATTAATTTAAACGAATTTTAGTTTCGTTTTCAAGACATTCATTCATTCCTTTCGATTAAACGTTTTCTTTTAAATTGATGCGTACGTCTTTCACGTGTAAGGCCTCGCGGGCCGTTACTTTCAGCTTATAACCCCTTTATCTTTATTGACTGAGTTGTCACTTGACCACTTAGTCTCGCTTGTCTTTTAACAGGTTTATCTCGCGCTTGTGTTATATTAACAAGCGCTTGTATTTGTCATGACGCTTTCTTAACTTTGAATAGTTTTACCGGCTAGACTAATTAGTCGCCGTCACTTCATACCCCGTAACCCACGTTACAACGTGATCATTTTCTATATTTCTTTTCTTGTCCGTGAGCGTGTCACGTCACGTTTAAGCGTAATTCAACTTTTCTTTATCATACTTCTTCTTTTCGAATGTATCGTCTCGCACCTATCGATGTTAAGACCCATACTCTTTGATATTTGTTATTTCCGAATTCGTCTTATAGTATTCATATTTGTTAAAACGTTATTTCTTACTAAAACTGAATTTTAGTTTAACGTTTTTCTCTTTAACTATGTCAATTACTCGTATCAAGAAAATTGACAACCCATAATTTATTCTTTTACAGTCTTAGTTTTATGCGGGGATTCTCTACTGGTTCCCTCGCTTGTCTAAGTAACCCGTAGATTCTTTCACTTAGCCTCGTAGGCTATTTCTTTAGGCTTTCACCTCTTTAGGGCGTTGCCTTTATGATCCTTTTCCTTTTTTTTATTCAGGACCCGTGGGTCAGTTTAGTCCCGTAGACCTTTACACTGTTTATAACCTGAAGCTTATATTGATCCCGTAGATCGTCCTTTTTATGTTCGAAAATCATTTGTTTTCGCATCAAAATTTCGTTCACTCCGACTGTGATTTGTGTCTGCAATCATTTCATATTTAATCTCCGACCCATTACATGGGTTCATTAACATCTCACGCTTTCCTTTATTCGGTTTGCGCCCATATTTGTATTCAATCTCGTCCCATTACCGGGCTCATTATTCTTTCCAATGTTACGTTTTATCTAACCCGTTTAACTTGTTCGTGTGAGTTACACCCCTTTTGATAGTCAACTTTATCCTCTACGCCTTAGCATTCTTAGTGGTCGGTTTGTATTTTCATTTACTTGGTTATTGTCCCTTCCCTTGGACTCGTTGTACTAACGTAATACGCTTCCGTCTTCAGGCTTGCGTTTACGTTTATTATCAAACATTTTACTTATTTGATCCGTTTTGGGTACCTTTTCGATTCGTCCCATTCATCACGTCCTTACCACATCGGACGTAGATGTGTCCGTCATAAGAAGTTCATGGTATCATATGCCACTACTTACTTGGCCAGAGTAAGCGATTAACACATGACACACATGACCTTTTTATAGTTTTCACATCACGCCCTTTGTAAGTAACACATCTATTTAATTTTCTTGGAAATAGTATCCTGGATAGGTATTCTATTCAGGTTTCCCAAGTTTCTAATTTACATATGCAACAATCATTCTCTACATGGTTGTTGCATATTGTTATTTGTGCGATTATATTTAAAAGCACACACCTGGTAATGCTTGCCCCGACAGGCGTTTCTTGCCATTAACCTTGTTCGCGGTTGTTACGCGATTTAGTCCTTGGTGAGCATGTTCCTCTTGTCATACTTCGGATCGTTCTTCTATCACATCCGTAATTTGTTTAACCCTTGTCATCTCTAAATGTAAGTGTCCTTCAATTAAGACATTCACAAAAGTTAGTAATGTCAACTTTAGTAAACGCCCGCATCATAATTCAAGGCTTTTCTACTATATGTGTCAAAGCACATAATTTTGTTAGCTATATCCATTATTTAATTGGGGTAACGTGTATTACACGATAACCCTATGTGTTGTTTACAACATTTTAATACGCTAAACCATTAACATACATGCACTTACCCAATTTGCGATCAAGTCTCGAACCGAACACCAATCTTTGTCAAGAGCAGAAGGTTTAAGTCCAAGCATGGTTTTCCCCACCATACTTGAATCTCTTAAACCAAGGCTCTGATACCAAGTTGTAACACCCTTATTATTATTTAACGTTTTTCGTATAAATACCAACAATTAGATGTGTAGTTAAGACTACGCATACTATAAAAATACGGATTTATTAAAACTTTTACAAATCATAAGTTATTCAACATAACATGATCGGATTCGTCGTTTAAAATTTATGACGAGGCAATGTGCGGAAGCATGTATCTTTATCGTGTTCGGTTCTTCGTTGAGCTTGATCGTCTTCCGGCGTCCAAAAAGTACCTACATTTCATAAACATGAAATGCTTAAGTCATACGGGGTTTAAAACGTGTCTAAACGAGTCCGGGAAACGAAACTGATTAAAATACATTAAATTACAGGGTCTACAGTAAATTACGGTGGCTACCGTAATTTACGGTAGCCCCTGAATGTTGATCCGATCGAGTGGCCATCCGATCGAGTGGCCATCCGATCGGATTGCCATCCGATCGGGTTGCCACCCGATCGACCAGCCTTTTCCTCACTTTCCTTTTTAGGAAACCCTATAAATACCCCTCATATGTCACATCATTTCATGTGACAGTTCCTCACTCGACCCAGCCGTACTTCAGCCTCATTTCTCTCGATTTCTCTCAATTCTTGTAAGTTTTCAACCTAAATCTTGTACTTTCTTGATCTACGCGCACTCCTACACCTTTCTATCTTTTGAATCTTAACTTTTAACCGTGAAATCACCGGATTTGAGGTGTTCTAGGGTGATGTCATCATGGAGTTCTTATAAACTTCAATATTTGGCTTCATTCCACCAAGAACAACTTAGATCTGAAGGATTTCCACAACATTTATCAACGATTTCACTCAGATCTACTCGAGTTCATAGATAAAAGGATTGAGAGAAGGTTTTCCAACTTTCTTTCAAATCTTTTACACTCAATGCACTCAAACCCGATAGAATCAGAGCTTGTTCTGATCTTCTACTCATTCTTAGTGATGCATTAGTTCTAGATCTGAATTCTAACCGGGAGAGATATTGATTTCGGGTTTGAACATGAACCACCGACTCGAACCATGAACCGGTCGGACTAGGGTGATTCCTATTCGGTCGGGTCACTTGGGCCGAGGTAAGGGTTCTGTTGTTCAAGCAAGATATCAAAACGTCTCGGTCAAAGCTACAAAACTTCAAAAGAAATCAAGTGTTAAAGACGATCTGACCGTTGGGACGGATTGCCTCCGACCGGATTGCCATCCGATCGACCGGCCATCCGATCAGGTTTTACTTGGTTCCTTACTTAATCTATTTTTCAAACTATTCAATGGATCTGAACGTTGAAACGGATTACCACCCGATCGGATTGCCATCCGATCAAGTGACCGTCCGATCGTGTGATGTTTGGGATCTGGATACTTAAACAATTTTCAACATGTTCAGTACGTACGGATTGCCACCCGATCGAATAGCCATCCGATCGAGTGACCGTCCTGCTGTGAACTTGTTCTCAAACAGAGAAGTCTCGCCAATCGGATTCTTCCGATCGAACGACCGTTCGATCAACCGACCTGAAAGGTAGAGATACTTCTCTATTTTTAAAATGCTACAACGAAAACTTCAAAGTACAAAACATCATACACAGACACATCCTCACCAAACGAGGTGACAATCCAATCGAATGGCCATCCGATCGGATGACCATCCGATCGGATGACCATCCGATCGGATGACCATCCGAACGGATTGCCACCCGATCGACTGGCCATCCGATTGGATTGACATCCGATCGGATTGCCATCTGATCGGATTACCATCCGATCCTTGGTACACCTACACCGTTTTACGCGCCGACTTTCGCTTATGCTATCGTTAACTGTTCAGGCTAATTCCGCTCTAGCGCTCCCTTCAATCCATTAACTCTATCGCTGTGAGTATACTCGAACCCTTTTTGTTTTATGCACTTTTGGGTGTTACATACGTTACTTATTCTAAATCACATCAAACACACTACGCAATACTTTAACGCTAACCGCTACCGCATGTTATACGTGACTCGATGAATGCTTGTTTGTTATGTTTACACATAGATTGCTGTCTACCTGCCTTAGCAACGATAGTACTATAGTTTGTACTCAACACCTGTTCACTCAGGGGTTGTTGAGGACTATTAATCACATGATTCAAAGTGGTGAATATGTGTTACGAACTGCATTGCGCAGTCAACCCGCAGTCATTGGTATTGATAGGATCATGTCGATAACTTACGTGCTTCACATCACACGTTGTACGTGCTGGTTATGCGTAAACGATTTCGAACTCTATTAAGCTATTATCAAACTTGTATGATCACCTTTACACTATGTGTATTGACTTTTACTTTAACGTATGTGGCAGGTGCTTAAGTTGCTAGGACGCCTTGTTTGTTGTGTGATGAAATCGAGTCTAGGAAAGAGTCTAGAAACAAACAAACAAACTATCTTATTTGAAATCTGAGTTGTCGGATCAGTTTTGTTTATGAGACAATTATTTGTAATAATTGTTTTATTTAGATATGTTATGGTATGGGACATGACGTTTTAAATATCTGGTAATTAATAGTTGTTATGGATACTCATGGACAATCTGTTTCGCCCAGTGCCGCGCCACGATGTTTCAGCCATCGGTTGGGGTGTGACACATGAAGCACTTCAACTTAAATAAGTGGCTTTGTAAACCTGAAATAAACATGTTTCTGTACATAAAGGATTTCCCAGAGAAATTCCTTTATGTAAATACGGGGTTTAACCCACAGTTTATAAAATGAAAACTTAGTGTTTTGAAAACTTTGATCAAAATTTCCTGACACCCGGTTCTGATGATTTTCCGCTGCAAAATAATAATCACCGGTTCCACTGCTGTCTGCCTCCCGGCTCCCGAACCGGGGTACGGGTCGGGGGTCGTGACACAAACACATATACTAGAAGGGCCAATCATGGACAATGTTAAGTAATGTTAACTTAAAGAATAATAACTAGGATTATGAACCAAGTTAAAGTGTAATTAAGAAAAATGTTAACTTAAAGAATAGACTTTACCCATAAAAGTTACCCTTATCTAAGTAAGGAAATAACATGTGACAAATTAAATAACTAACAAACATGAGGGGCCAAATGGGATAAGGGGGAAAAGATGTAATTTGCTACATATACATTTCCCCTACGGGGAATAGTTTTGTTTTGGGATTGGCCAAAACAGGCGGCAAGCCACCTGTTTGCGGCAAGCCACCTGTTTGTTTTTTTTTTTTTCATATAATAGTTATCTATAAGTCTGTCACAATTTTATCTCAGTTTAAAAGTACTTTTTTGCATCCAGTTTAAAATACAATTTTAGTTTTCCACCTAGCTTAAAATTACGATTTTGCCCTCCGTTAAAAATTACGAATTTCCTCTCAGTTAAAAAATACGATTTTGTCCCCAATAGTTAAAAGTAAAATTATGGTTTTGCCCTCAGCTAAAAATTACAATTTTGTATTTAGTTAAAAATTATGATTTTGCCCCCAGTTCAAAATAAAATTATGGTTTTGCCCTCAGTTCAAAATATGATTTTGCCTCCGTTTAAAAATTATGATTTTACCCAAGCTCAAAATTGCAATGTTGCCATCACTTTTTTTTTTGGCAAAACTATGGTAGTGTTTTATTTTACTTGGTTGACTCAATGTATTTTTTCCTTGTGTCAAACAGTTGTCTAGCACTCACTAATTGGTCCTAACAAATTATTGTTTTACCCCAACTCTAAATTACATGCTTGACATCAATTTAGTTATTTTTAAGCATAACTATGGTAGTGATTTAGTTTAATTGGTTGACTCGATGTATCTTTTTTTTTAGATCGTGTTATAAGTAGCATGTATAAGTAACCGAAATAAAGGCGTATATGTTATTAAACTAAAAAATGTTTGATTTAGCGCCCCGAAACGTGGGCGGCGCATAACCATAGTTATAAATAAAATCAAAATTAAAACACACACACTTCAGTGTGTGTGGAACGATCTAGCAAAGAGAAAAAAGGGGGAGAAGCCTTAAACACTTCAATTTAGCAAATTGAAAGAGGAATTGAAGCTAAATTGGATGCATGATCATAAATTATTAATCATCTAGGTGTTCTTGATATAAGGTAAGTTGAAATTTGTGATTTGATGATTATGAAGAAAGTGGGTTTTAACCAATCTTAAAGTGTGTATGAAAATTGAATAATTGTAAGTTAGATTAACACTATGGAACAAGAACTATGTTAGAAATTACTCATCTTGATAGTTAATACTAGAAAACCCACTTGTATGATAAAAGGATGATTAACGCTACGACCTGCTGACATTCTTGTTTTTGGATGGGAAGGAGGGAAACACGCGTGTGTCGATTTGACAGGTGTGTCCCCCTTCGTTGGGCTAAGGGACCATGGGTTTGTGGCGGGACAGGCGATAACCAAGGCAGAGACAGGCAAAGTAGCTAAACACGAAAAAGCTTGCATCGAGAATCAGCACGTGTTCGTCCCGTTCGCTTTCGATACATTTGGCGCTCTCGCCCCTGACGCGGTGCGGTTCCTAAAGCGGGTTCAACAGGTGGTAAGCAGTAACACCGCACATGTTAAGGGGCAGAATTTTGTGTTTAGCAGGGTAGGGTTTGCTATTCAGAAAGGGGTAGCGGCGCAGCTTGTTGCTCGTCTACCTGTCATTAGTTTGTAATCGTATTGAGACATTGATAAATATATAATATTATACATATTATTTCAAAGTGGTGATGAACAGTAAAGTCTTTTAATATATAACTTATATATTTCTTTTGTGTATAATTATTAGTTTCATTTCTATAAATATATATATATATATATATATTGTTTGATAGTGGAGGGTTCAAATGAGAAGAAATTCTTTGTAAGAAGAAAAAAGAAGAAATTTCAACCAATAGGAATGCTTCATTAAACTTCATTTAATATTTGTACTTAATGTAACTATAAGTGTATATTAGTAAACTTACATACATCATTAATTGGTAGTTTCATTTTTAATAACTAATTATATTAAATTTGTAACTTATTTTTAAGATATATATTTTTCACAAAAAATAAAAATAAAAATTCATTTAAAGTGTAGGATAAATACGAGGCGTGTAGGATAAATTACGAGTTGTGTAGGATAAATTTCAATATGTGTAGGATAAATTTCGAAATGTGTAGGATAACTTTTGATGTGTGTAGGTAAAAATATTTAGTGTGGAGGATTATAGTTTTAATGACTAATTAATTAGTCAAACATAATAATAAATGAGATGAGAAAAAAAACTATTTAATGTTTTACAATTATACCCTTTTATTCTTTTTCTTCTCAATAAAATTTTCTTCTCAAATGAACCTTCCCCTTGTTTGATATTACTCAATGTTATCAGATAAGAATAAAGCACTCAGTACTTCGATTCATTTTTATGGTTTTTGATTTCGAGAATATTTCCTTTATACAACTCTATCCGCGGCGATAAATGTGTATTGGTAACAGTACCATGACGATCTAAACTAATCGATACTGTTCCAACATCGGTGTCAGTATTAGTGTTGTTTTCACTGTTTTCGGATGATGTAAAGCACACGTTGGTTTGTATACCGAGCGAGTGTATGTATCGTACAGATACTGTAACGAATCGAACCAATACCCATCGAATGCTCACGGTCACATACCGACGCAACGCGCGGAGAAATTCCCTAGTTCAAATATAATACAAAGGTTAAAATTATTTGTGTATGTAGATGCAACAATGAGTGTAATGAGATATAGTTTTGATAGATAAATTGTTGGAGAATGAAAATTATGTGAATTAGTTTGATGTTGATAATCTATATGATATGAATTAGTAGAAGTATGTTTTGAACACTTGTACATAATGCTTTGTTAGTGGTACACACGCCAAGTGTTTGATAAAATGCCTCAACTAGAAATTCTGCATTTTAGATTTTGGACCCTATATGATGATCATGATTTAAGTTTGTGGATGACGCTTGTGTTGAGTTTATGATGCTTTATCCAAGAATACATATCGGGAAGTAAGCGTGGAATGTGAAATCTAAATGTAGACGTTTTATGTATAGGGATAAAGGAAGAAGGTTCGAGTCACACGAAGCAACAAGGAAGTCAAGACCGAGGTACGTTACTATTTAAGTTTTAATAGTAGAAGTACCCCTTTCTTATATAATCGTAGTATTGTTAATGCAAATGACTCGTTATGAACGGGTCAATAAACTAGGATGTGATGTTAAGAAAAGGTTATGTGAATGATCCGTAATGTACGGGTCAATAAGCGAGAATGTAATGTTAAGTAATGGTTATGCGAATGATCCGTAATGAACAGGTCAACAAACTAGGATGCGATGTTAAAGAATGGTCATTTAAATGATCCGTTATGAACGGGTCAACCATCAAGAATGATATGTCAAGGATGGTCATGTAAGTGACCCGTTGCAAACGAGTCAAATAAGTAAAAGAGGTATAATGAAATATAAAGAAGAATGTCAAGGAAGCATAGTATGTGTATAAGATAAACGAATACACATTATGTTCGTGGAAGATAGTATGATGTAATATTATGTAATTGATGTTTGGTCATCATGTTGTTGAGGTTAGAATTATATGTTAGTATGATGTATTGTTATTATGTAAATGATAATAACTCTCGTTGTCGTGTTATAAGTAAAACTCAAATCTAGATGATCGCGCTAAACTCGGAACAAACACACTATATAGTGCCCTTTACGCGCTTCCGGATCTAAATGTTGTAAACGGGTCAAAATGCTTTTGTTATAAAGTAGTTTAAAGTATAGTTGTTTAACTCTAATCGATACTTATGTTACGACTTTTGTAAACTTTGGTTGGTTTGTAAATGTTCAAAATGGTTGATTTTGTATGTATAACCAACTTTTGTTTTAATGGTGCGTAGATGTTTAATTTGGCTCGTAAATTTTATTGTTTAAGTCTTGATTTTTGACTAAGTTAAATGCGGGCGTTACATGTTGAATAAAAAAGAGAATTAAATTCGTTACATAGTGTACTGAAAGGTTAAAATAGACCATGTAGGCTTTATTCTACACAGTGTTGCCGCCGGGAGGCAGTGAGAGTTCGATTAGTATTGCACACTATGACAAACTCTTAACACTAACCAAAATAATATCTTCATGTGTTCGGTTCGTTGTAGCCATGGCTCGTCCCTGAACATCGAAGAATAAAGATGCAAAAGTGCATCATAATTGTCGTTATTTAAACAAATCGAGATCGTACATCGGTATCAACTGCTCGAAAAAAATTTCCCATCGAAATGCCAATAAAAATAAGCACGTTATTAATCACGTATTTAATGAGGGACACTAAAAATAATATATGTATAACAAAATAATACTAATAAAATGTGTAAAAATAATATATGAACACCATGTCAATAAGAACTGTTTACAATTGAAAATGTTAGTATAAAATGTTAGTATAAGAATATTGCAACACGAACAAAAAGAAGAAATACTGGATTTATTACAGGAAATCAAATTGTATGAACTATATAGAGCGATCATGCAATATGGAAACTTAAGTGTAAAACTTTAAACGGAGAACACTAGGGCTTTGGGGTTAATTTAACGGCTTTGAGTTCTTCTATCAAAGCCGTTAAACTGTTGACCGAAGAACCACCTTCTTCAACGACTTTTTTGGTTGTTATAGCCAACTCCTTTGAGTTTTGTCTAATACTTTCTGCTTTGACCGACTCGCTTGTTAAAAGCTCAATAGCCTCTATAATTCCCTGTTTCTCTATAATCGGACTACTAATATCATGACTCAAGTTCCAAACGTCCGCCCCAACCCTCACATTGATCCCTAAAAGCTCCACGAGCTTCTCGTTGTAAAAATGCTCCGCATACAACGGCCATGTGATCAATGGCACGCCGAACACCACGGCTTCAAGCACCGAGTTCCAACCACAGTGTGTCAAAAACCCTCCGAGCGAAGGATGTTGTAGAATCTCCACTTGCGGGGCCCACCCCGTTATAACCAAACCTATGTTTTTACTCTTGATTCTCTCTTCAAACCCGTCCGGTAACCCACCGATCCCTTCGCTTCCCGTCTTACCCACAACCCAAATAAACGGGCACTTCGATTCTTCAAGCGCTAACGCGATTTCAGTAATCTGAGCCTCTGGGAATTTCACCATGCTTCCAAAACACGCGAATATCACCGAATTCTGTTTCTGATCATCCAACCAACTCAAACAACCATGCTTATCCGACACACCATTGTCGCGACCCTCACCGACGAAAAACTGAAAAAGAGGACCTATATGCCATACTTTAGCATCTTTAACCTTCTTGAAATGATCAACATAAGCCGGTTCAATCTCATAGAACGTGTTGTGCACCAATCCATAACTTCGTTTCTCCGATTGCTGAATCGTTTCAAGAAACTCACCATATCCAGTTTTGGTTTTGAAATGTTCGGACACTTGAGACCTCTTCATCGTGATTTTATCTGGTAAATTCGGAACCACGAAGCTTTCGGATTCCGAATTTACACTCTCATGAGGTTTATAAACCCTCAAACTATGCGAAATGGAGTGATAAAGAAAACACGAAGGGTAAAACAAGAGTCTCGGGATGTTGAGCTCGTCCGCGAGCTCAACAGTCCACGGGAAAAACATGTCGGAGAATATGCAATCGGGAGCAAGATCCCGAATCACTTGTTCAAATGTAGTTTTAAGTATCATCATGCCACGAAACACGGCCCCCGCCTTTTCTGGGGTGGGGGCCGTGTTTATGCTTTCCATTCCCACGGGGAGTCCAACTTCGGACGAGGGGAATGTGACGGTGTGGACCGCGATAGGGTGGCCAGCCTTGGTGTCGCGGTCCACTGAGTCTTGGAATATTAGGGCGTTATGAACGGTGGTGAGGATAGTGGAGCGGACACCGCGGGCGGCGAAGAGCCTGGCGGCATGGACTAGTGGGATTATGTGGCTGGAAGTGAAGAAAGGGAGGAAGACGATGTGGAGGTTGTCGCCGGCGCCGGTGGGAGTCATGGTGGAAGTGTTTTTCTCCGTTGACATGAAGTTTTTACGTTTGGATTTTGTTTGTGATAGGTACACTTTTTAAAGTTTTAAATGTATACATTTTATTGCTTTTGCCGATCAAACCAAAAAAACAGCATAACTTTTTGAAATATGTAATCAGATTGCCGGCCCGGCCGGCACTAAAATTTTCGATATTTATAATATTTTCTTATGGAAACGAGGGGTGTTGATCTTGTCGTGTTAAGTTGTCGCATTGGCAAGCTGAGTTCCTCAACCCTAACTTAACCTATATATTTACTTTTGTCATGTTTGTTGAATCGGATATTTAAAATCGTGTTGTGTTTGGATTGTATTACAGGTCGACCCGTATTATATTCGTTTATGAATATGACTAATACATAGTAAGCTAATTACTTCGACTGAAAAGAAACCTTTTTATAATTTATGTATATTTATTGTTTTTGTTTCTTTATCTTTTATTCTCAATCAATAAACTTGGTTTTATGCGTTTAATTTGAGATTAGAAGAACCATATTGGAAAGGATTGAAAAATTGATAGTTAAAAAATTTTCTGGAAGTGAACAGTTTCTGAAATTCAACATCACTTTAAAAACTTGATAGTTCCAGAAAATATTAAAAATAAAAAAATTTAGCTTTATATTCCACTACTATCCATTTCTATAATACAAAAATTATTTTTTTAGAAAACTCTTACATGTGTTAACAGGTCAACACGCTTTTTAAATGGTTCGTATCCAGGTTGTACTATTTTTTAAATGAGTCATTTTCAAGTTAATCTGAACGGGTAGTCTTCGGGTTTTAGAAAACTCTTACATGTGTTAACAGGTCAACACGCTTTTTAAATGGTTCGTATCCAGGTTGTACTATTTTTTAAATGAGTCATTTTCAAGTTAACCTGAACGGGTAGTCTTCGGGTTGTGTCAAGAGTTTCCACTTAAACGAAATAGCAAATAAAGCTACATTGGTGTCCAAGATGTTTAACCTCTTCCACTTCCTCTCCTCCTCTCATTATCTCCTACATATATGATGTGCGTGAATTATATATATTTTTATAAATGAATTTTTCTTCACAAAAATTTAGTTTTAAAATGCTTTTCTCCTAAGAACTAAACTACACACACAAAGGGCAAGTGTACCCATCGGATGGTAATATAGTTTATCGGTAAGAACCAGATATCAATCCGTGGACGCGGTGTCTCAATACTAAACTTTTGTTACTTTAAAGCTTTTTCAATTAGCGATTTTGGGTTTTCCTAATTTATCATGCAATAATATAAAAAATAACAAGAACTAACAATTTTGAAGGGGAAGTTGCCTAAACTAAGTATCCACTAATGACTATGTGATAACTAACGAAAGCTCTAGTGATGATACAACCACTAGAATAACTTAGTTCCGGTCAAGGTTCCTAGTTTTATAATTCTTTTAGAAAATTAAAATGAGTAACACTCTAATCACCTAAGAATCATTTTTTTAAGTTAAGTTGTGAAGTGATATTAATCTTTTAATCAAGAGTTACTCGTTTGTCAAAACTCCTAACTCGACAACTTAGGGAAAACTAACATGAACAACATACTAATCACCCTAAATTGCTTTCAAGTAAATAATATCGTCATCATGTTCTTGATATGAACCACAAGCATGGTCATGCTAGATAATAATCTTGGCTAAATCATCATGCTAACACAATTACATACCATAGAATTCATATAAACATTCTAATAATCTTTCCAAATCTAAATGCAAGAATTCATACACATGTTCAAATCATCATCCAATTCAAGTTGGTAATTACCATTCCGAGTTTCATGCTATGAATCAAACTAACAAGTCAACAAGATTCAATAACCATAATTTACACATGGGTTTTCCAACACATCATGCATATACTTATGATTAAACACTCATGAACAACAACTTCAAACATGCACATGAACTCCAAGAACAAGACTAAATATCATTATGAAGATTAACAAGAACAATCATCACATCTCCTTCCATGTTATCATATATTCATAAGCTTCAACCAAGTTTAAGCAACACAAATGTTTAGCCCATAAGGCTCATGACAACATAAATAATTCTTGCAAATACTTCAAAGTTCAACATGGAATTATGAAATACCACCAAAAAGCAAGGATTATAGGTTGAATGATTGAATCTTGAGTGGTGTTGGACTTCTCTTTGGCTCCTCCAAGCTCCCCAAATGTAGAAATTTTGAGAGAGAAATCACCTCCAAGACCCAACACACCTAAAAAATGAGCTGAAACTCAAATTTATACTACTGGTCGATCGGCACGATCATGCCAGGCTTTGGCATGGTCGTGCTTGGTATGTGTCAGTTTCTCTTTTCGCCTGTCATTCTTGTTTGCTACCATTTTTGGCAAAATCCCGCTTAAAAGTTCCCGAGGCGAGCATGGTCATGCCAGATTTTGGCATGACCGTGCCAGGTCAGTTTTCACCGGTAATCATCGATGGAAATCTCATGAACTGGTTGTGCCTGGGTTGATTTGGCTGGGCACGACCATGCTAAGGGGTGGCATGACCGTGCCAATCAAAAATCTTGTCCATTTTGGCTAGTGATGGTGTTTCGCATGATGATGCTGGAGCTCGGATGACTAGGCATGTGTAACAACCCGACCTTTCAGAAAGTCAAAGTACAAGTCAAAGTCAAAGTCAGGTTGTTATTCAGATCTGACATTTCTTGCTTAATTATTGTCTTGTACTCTCGAAATTTGATAATCGATACTTTGGTTAACGCTATTTTAAACTACGAATTATTATTATGTGAAGTAACAAAGCGATAAACGCAACTAAACGCTATTCTACTTAACGCTATCACCTCGCTATCGCATCGCAACTCGAAACGCAACTATTGGTTTTGTTTTATATGTGTGTTATTATGTTCTTTACTTGTGCCTGTTTGTACATGTTTGGGATGTAATTCGCAAACGCAATCGCAACTCTATCGCAACGCAATCTCTTCGCAAACTCTAAATGCAAATTTACTTACTAGTATGCTTTTATGTGTTAGTTATGTTATTTGTGTAACTATTGTTTAATACCATCGCATCGCTTACTCGCAACTCGCTTAAACGCAACGCAACGCTTAACGCACATGAAAGTTGGAAAACTAACCCGCGCAAGCCAACCGAACAAATGACCATTCGATCGAATGGACATCCAAGCGGATGACCATCCGATCGGATGGCCATCCGATCGAACGGCTATCCGACCCACTTAACCCTCCACCGCCTCTCACCCTCTCACACTATAAATACTCACTTGCCACATCAACTGTTCATTGATGTGACAGCCTTATCCGACCAGCACGCTCTCAAGCCCTTTTCTCTCGATTCCTCGCGATTCTTGTAATTTTTCACTCTAAATCTTGTACTTCCATCATCAGCACACACTTTCTCATCATCTTCTCCATCAAATCTTACATTTCCACCGAGAAATCACCTGATTTGGGCTGTTTTAGGGTGACGTCATCTTGGGTTCCTATGAACATTGAAGTGTGACCTCATCTCATCAAGGATGGATCGGATCTAAAGGATTTCTACATGTTTTTACACTGATTTCTTCTAAATCTAAACATTTAACAACTGATTCAAACTTTTCTTCAACATCTTTCACTTTTCACTCAAAACCGTTAGAATCTAGACTCGTTCAGGCTCTCCACTCATTCTCTAGTGGGGAACCGGACTGAGAATGGATTTCTACCGAAGAGACGACCGATTCTCGGGTTAAACATGAAACTCCGTCAAGAACAGTTAAGTCTGATCGAATGGGGTGATTCCCATCCGATCGACTGAGATGGACTTGGTGTAGTTTCCGTTGCTTAACACGTCGTCATGACATCTCCGTCAAACCGCAAAACTTTTCAACTTAACCGTTTTACAAAGTTTTCAAACAAACAGTTGCTCGATTGAATAGCCATCCGATCGGATGACCATCCGATCGAATGACTATTCGACCAGGTGACTCGTAATCTCAACACTTAAACTATTTTGCAAAACTTCAAAGAATATCACTTTTCAATCAAATGACCATCCGTCCGGATGACCATCCGATCGAATGACTTTATTTATACTACAACGAAAACTTCAAAAGTTCAAACATTTTACAATACACTCCCTTAATCGAATGACCAACCGACCGAATGGTCATCCGTCCGGATGACCGTCCGGACGGTCATCCGATCGAACCACCATCCGATCAATCATCTCACTCGACGCACCGTATTACGATGTTCAACGCTTACACTATCGTTCAATGCTCAGGCTAAATCTAAGTGCTCCCTTCAATCCAATACAGTCTGTGTTTAGCATTACCAACGCACTGTGAGTATACTTGTGACAACTCGAGTTTTCGACTTTCACTTTCGCATTAAATGCACGTTTACTTTGACTGTTTAGTTGTTTGACTCGTCTGATTTGTAACGGTACACTTCATGTGATAATAAACGTATTGTGTTTGCTTGATTATGTGTCGATATTATAGCATGAGTCTTAGTATTTTAGAAATCACATAAACTGATTTAACACATGAAACTGCTCGACGAAACAGAAGTTTGTTTCGCCAAACTCATCTCGACGAAATAGACTGTTTCGCCGGCCCAGTTATTCACGAAGCCCAGCTTGGGCCCAGTACGTAAACTCTCATATTATTTCGTGAACCAACCTCCTGTTTCATATGTTTGGATAATCTGAAACCCTAGAGGACTCTCTACTGTGTGACGGCAAACTAGAACCCACCGGAAACCCTTGTGCGATCAAACCATCATCTCGGTTAGTAAATCTATGTGTCTTGATTGATCTTTCATCCGTGTATGTGTTTTTGTGTCATGTGCTTCTGCTGGGATGATGTATATTTGTAACCGATACATGTTAATTATTAGGGTTCTTGTGATGATGATGATGATATAGATTTCGATATGAATGTGGTAGTTGGATATAAATAATGCTATGCGAAACTTATTACAATCGAATGCTGCGGTTCTGGATATTTTATGATGTTCCGATTCTGAATACACATTAGTATTTTGATAGGGATCGACGATATGATGTTGTATGTTAATCTATATGTTGCACACATAAACTAGGGTTCATGCTAGACAATGATTCCTGGATGATTAAGTTATGATGATTCTGGGTGCACATCGATCTTCATATGATTTCTGTTATTGATGACGGCTGCTAGAATGACTAGGGTTTCTGTGTGTTTCGTATCTGCTGTAACTGATGTCTACGAATCAGACATCCGACGAAACAGAACTCTCGGCGAAACAGAATGTGTTTCGCCAAGGATAGTCGACGAGATAAAAATCCTGTTTCGCCAAACAAGACTCGACGAAACAGAATGTGATTCGTCGATGTATGTGTTTCGTCAATATTCGTGTTTCGCCAAAATAATGTGTTTCGCCAAATAGGTAGGCTGCACAGTAACTTGAGTTAATGCTGTTAAGTGTTAACTGGGATATCTAACTGCTGTTAAATGATATACGTGACTTGTGTGTTTTCGAATACGTACTACCTGTTTATACGTGTACCACTCGTGACTACAAACTGATTATCCTATACGTGCATACTCTAGGACGTGATTGATTTATTTGAGCACTTACTTAGCATACCGAGCAAACCAAGGTGAGTTCACACTCTTACCAAGGCATGGGATTCCCCGGTGGGTTGGGAATGGGATTGAACGATTACTTGTACTTACATCACCACTAGACTACTTACCACGGTCCTCGGATTGGGAAGGATGCCTGTGCCAAACTCTACGTAAAGCCTACGTACTGTCCTCGGATTGGGAAGGACACCAGCACTAAACCTACGTTCTACTGTCCTCGGATTGGGAAGGGCACCAGCACTAAACCTACGTAAAACCTACGTACTACCGTCCTCGGATTGGGAAGGACGCCAGCGCTAAACCTACGTACTCGCTACGTACTGTCCTCGGTTGGGAAGGGCACTTACGTAAAACCTACGTAAACTTATACTTACTACTATCCTCGGATTGGGAAGGATACTTATGGTTACGAATAGTCTAGTGGATATACAACATGGGAAGCCCCCACCAATAGAACGTACTATCGGCCCAGTAGAGCCACATGTTACATACGAACTTACTATTACGCATTTACTTTCTGTGAACTCGCTCAACTAGTTGTTGATCCTCTGTTACATGCCTTGCCGGTCGTTAGTTACATGGAGCTTGCACAGGGAGGAGCTGGTCGTTGTGGACTTGGATCGTGATTGTTACGTTAAACACTTTATGACTTTTCATACTCTATTTTGTTGGGTTTTATTCATACGCTTCCGCTAAACAGTGATAACTTACGTTTATTTTGGACACCTTTCATATTGGTGGTTAAATGGCATTTACTTTTATATATTAATTACATGTTCAATATGATTGGTGGCTTGATCCTGGTCAGTCACGCTCCCAAGCGGTGATACTCCGCGTGTGGATTTTGGGGGTGTGACAGATTGGTATCAGAGCCATTGGTTATAGAGAACTTGGTTTTAATATGGGGAAAACGATTTTTATTAAAACCAGACTATAACCAGAACAGTGCTCTCAACGATCCACAACGACGCTTCGCTCCACGTGCAAGACTCAACATCATAGGTCCTACTATTCATGTTACCTTACCTACTTGCTAGAATTACAAAGAACTTTGCTCGTGGTATGCTTAGGTTACAGAACCTACTATATGTTACTGCTTGAAAACGCTTACGTGCTCACTCTCTTCTGTCATCGCACTATTCGCGAACCTCTCTCACTCATGTTCTCCTTGATGTCAAGATCATGAGTGGACGCGCTAACCTAACTCAAGCCCAGTTGGCGGCTTCGATCACTGAACAAGTTACTGCAGCACTCGCAGCTGCCCAGGCAGGAGGTGTAACCTGCCATCACCACTTACTCTAGGATCTTTAGATCCTACTCTCGTAACTCAACACTTGTGCTTAAATTTGATTACTCTTACGCACACGACAAGTCAACACGCTCAGCCACCTGTAAGCACATACAAGACTTTTATGGACTGTCGTCCTACTACTATCAGCGACACTGAAGGAGCTGTTGGACTCCTCCATTAGTTCGAGGAACTCGAATCGGTCATCGAGTGTGAGAATGACCCGAGGCTCGTAAGGTGAAATATGCCACTGATATTCTCGAAGGCACTGCGTTAACTTGGTAGAACGCGCAAGTTCAGATACTGGGGCTGGCGGCTGCTAATGCCACCCCATGGGATGATTTTAAGGAACTGATCAAACGTGAATATTACAGTCGTGATGACATCCACAAGCTGGAGGTGGAGTCCTTTAACATGAAGATGACGGGGTCAGAGATAGAAGCGTACACGAAACGATCCAACAAACTGGCAATTTTGTGTCCAACTATGGTGGATCCTCCCATAAAGAGCTTTGAGCTGTACCTCAAAGGCTTAGTACCAGGAATTCAAAACTATGTGATGACGGCTAATCTTGCTACTATTCAAGATGTTACTCATCTTGCTCATCGTCTCACAGACCAGGCAGTGGGACAGAACAAGCTGCCTCAACGTATCAGCGATACTACTACCACTACTACTTCCACTACTTCTGCTACCCTAAGTGCAAACGATGTAAACTGCACCACAGCGGGCAGTGCAACTGAAATCATTGTCAATGATGCAACAAGCTTGGTCATGGAGCCAAAGATGGTAGAAGCACATGTCCTGCAAACCAGAACCAGCAACAACAGTCACAATATCTACAGAATCAGCAGCAACAGCAGGGTAACAAGGGAATGTTATCAGGGTGGTGCTGAAGGTCTCTTCAAGAGACACTGCCCACGGTTGAACCAGAACCAGAATCAGAACCACAACCAAGGAAACGGGAACTAGCGAAGACAACAACGGGGGTAATAACGACGGCAATGGTGCCAGGGGTCGAGTGTTCGTGATTGGTTAGGGTGATACTAGGAATGACCCCAGCGTTGCGATAGTTTCGACATCGTCATTAGTATGGACTGGTTATCCCAACAACAAGCGGAGATCCTATGCAAAGAAAAGGTTATTCGCATTCCTCGTTCTGGCAAAGAACCTCTCGAAGTTCAAGGCGACAAGAGTGGTGTCGTGAGTGGCATCATCTCCTTTTTGAAGGCTCAGAAGTGTTTACGCAAGGGGCACACTGCTATATTAGCACTCGTTACAGATACCTCGAAGAAAGAGAAGAAGATTGAGGATATTCCAGTGGTACGCGATTTTCCTCAAGTATTTCCAGAAGAGTTACCCGGGTTACCGCCTCATCGTCAGGTTGAATTTCAGATCGAGCTCGCTCCAGGAGCAGCACCCATAGCTCGAGCACCTTATCGTCTAGCTCCAACTGAATTGGAAGAATTGTCAAAGCAGCTACAAGAACTCTTGGAAAAGGGTTTTATACGTTCTAGCTCTTCGCCTTGGGGAGCTCCAGTGTTATTCGTGAAGAAGAAAGACGGTACGTTCAGGATGTGTATAGACTACCGTGAACTCAACAAGGTGACAATCAAGAATCGTTATCCTCTTCCGCGCATAGATGATTTATTCGACCAGCTGCAAGGGTCGAGCTACTACTCCAAAATAGACTTAAGGTCAGGATATCATCAGCTGAGAGTCCGGGATGAGGACGTCTCTAAAACAGCATTTAGAACTCGTTACGGCCACTACGAGTTTATGGTCATGCCATTTGGGCTAACGAACGCGCCTGCCGTATTTATGGATCTTATGAACAGGGTGTGCAAACCCTATCTCGACAAGTTCGTCATTGTTTTTATTGACGACATCCTGATTTATTCGAAGAGTCAGGAGGAACACGAGCAGCACCTACGACTTATACTGGAACTTCTACGAACGGAACAGCTATACGCTAAGTTTTCTAAATGTGACTTCTGGCTTCGTGAAGTCCACTTCTTAGGCCACGTGGTAAATAAGGATGGGATCCATGTAGACCCATCCAAGGTAGATTCGATTAAGAACTGGCCTACGCCTCGTACACCAACCGAAATACGCCAATTCTTGGGTTTGGCGGGTTATTACAGACGGTTCATCAAGGACTTTTCAAAGATTGCTCAGCCGCTTACACTACTGACGCAGAAGGGTGTTGTTTACCGTTGGGGTAACGCACAGGAAACAGCGTTTCAGCACTTAAAGGATAGACTATGTAGCGCACCTATCCTCTCACTGCCTGAAGGCACGGACGATTTCGTAGTCTACTGCGACGCATCTATCCAAGGTCTTGGATGTGTATTGATGCAGAGGGATAAAGTTATTGCTTATGCTTCGCGCCAACTTAAGGTTCATGAACGGAATTACACTACACACAACCTAGAGCTGGGAGCGGTCGTCTTTGCACTTAAGATATGGCGACACTACTTGTACGGTACCAAATGTGCAATCTACACTGATCACAGAAGCCTCGAACATATCTTCAAACAGAAAGAGCTGAATATGCGACAGCGACGATGGGTCGAATTGCTAAACGACTACGAATGCTCAATCAGGTACCACCCAGGCAAAGCCAATGTTGTGGCTGACGCTCTCAGTCGAAAAGACACTGCGCCTAAGCGCGTGCGAGCTTTACAACTCACCATACAGTCTAGTCTTCCTTCCCAGATACGGGATGCTCAGACAGAAGCATTGAAACCAGAAAATGTCAGGGCTGAAGCCCTACGTGGCTCAAGACAACGTTTAAAACAGAAGGAAGATGGTGCTTACTACGTTACAGGACGCATTTGGGTTCCACTTTATGGCAACTTACGTGAGCTAGTGAGGGATGAAGCTCATAAGTCTCGCTACTCGGTACACCCTGGTTCGGATAAAATGTACCACGATATTAAGACTACATATTGGTGGCCTAGCATGAAGGCCCACATAGCCACATACGTTAGCAAATGCTTGACTTGTGCGAGAGTCAAGGCAGAATACCAGAAACCTTCAGGTCCACTTCAACAACCTGAGATACCACAATGGAAATGGGAACAGATTTCCATGGATTTTGTTACAGGCTTACCTAGATCTCAGCGCGGAAATGATACTATTTGGGTGATCGTGGATCGGCTTACAAAGTCTGCTCACTTCTTGGCCATCAAAGAAACAGACAAGTTTTCTACCTTAGCAGACATCTACTTGAAAGAAGTGGTCTCAAGGCACGGGGTGCCAACCTCTATCATCTCTGATCGGGACGCACGATTCACTTCAGAACTATGGCAAGCAATGCACAAATCTTTTGGCTCTCGATTAGACATGAGCACAGCTTATCACCCTCAGACAGATGGGCAGGCTGAGCGCACTATTCAAACTCTAGAAGACATGCTTCGGGCGTGCGTAATTGACTTTGGCAATGGTTGGGAAAAACATCTGGCACTTGTAGAATTTTCGTATAACAACAACTACCACACCAGCATTAAAGCTGCTCCATTCGAGGCATTGTACGGGCGTAAATACCGGTCACCTCTCTGTTGGGCAGAGGTGGGAGATAGTCAAATCACTGGTCCAGAAATGGTAGTTGATACTACTGAAAAGATTGCTCAAATACGACAACGCATGGCGGCAGCTCGTGACCGTCAGAAAGTATACGCCGATAAAGATAGAAAACTACTCGAATTCCAAGTTGGGGATCGAGCGCTACTCAAAGTTTCGCCCTGGAAGGGTGTGGTTCGTTTTGGCAAACGAGGCAAGCTCAATCCGCGTTATGTCGGACCTTTCGAAGTTACAGAGAAAATAGGCAAAGTGGCCTACAGACTGAACTTACCACCTGAACTCAGTGCAGTTCACAACGTCTTTCACGTGTCGAATCTGAAGAAGTGTACGTCAGATGAGACCCATATAGTTCCCTTGAAGGAACTCACTATCGACGAACGGTTGCACTTCGTCGAGGAACCTGTTGAAATCACGGACTGGGATGTTAAGGTCCTCAAGAACACGAGAATCCCTCTTGTACGAGTTCGTTGGAACTCCCGCCGCGGCCCAGAGTATACCTGGGAACGAGAAGATCAAATGGAACTCAAGTATCCCCAATTATTCGGAAAACGTGCAACCACTACTGAGGGTGAAGCTACAACTTCAGAATTTCGGGACGAAATTCCAAATCAACGGGGGGATGATGTGACACCCCAGGAAAACCAGTAAACGATACAACTCACCTAGCTTCCTCAGTAACCGCATGCTAAATTTCGGGACGAAATTTCTTTCAAGTTGGGGATAATGTGACAACTCGAGTTTTCGACTTTCACTTTCGCATTAAATGCACGTTTACTTTGACTGTTTAGTTGTTTGACTCGTCTGATTTGTAACGGTACACTTCATGTGATAATAAACGTATTGTGTTTGCTTGATTATGTGTCGATATTATAGCATGAGACTTAGTATTTTAGAAATCACATAAACTGATTTAACACATGAAACTGCTCGACGAAACAGAAGTTTGTTTCGCCAAACTCATCTCGACGAAATAGACTGTTTCGCCGGCCCAGTTATTCACTAAGCCCAGCTTGGGCCCAGTACGTAAACTCTCATATTATTTCGTGAACCAACCTCCTGTTTCATATGTTTGGATAATCTGAAACCCTAGAGGACTCTCTACTGTGTGACGGCAAACTAGAACCCACCGGAAACCCTTGTGCGATCAAACCATCATCTCGGTTAGTAAATCTATGTGTCTTGATTGATCTTTCATCCGTGTATGTGTTTTTGTGTCATGTGCTTCTGCTGGGATGATGTATATTTGTAACCGATACATGTTAATTATTAGGGTTCTTGTGATGATGATGATGATATAGATTTCGATATGAATGTGGTAGTTGGATATAAATAATGCTATGCGAAACTTATTACAATCGAATGCTGCGGTTCTGGATATTTTATGATGTTCCGATTCTGAATACACATTAGTATTTTGATAGGGATCGACGATATGATGTTGTATGTTAATCTATATGTTGCACACATAAACTAGGGTTCATGCTAGACAATGATTCCTGGATGATTAAGTTATGATGATTCTGGGTGCACATCGATCTTCATATGATTTCTGTTATTGATGACGGCTGCTAGAATGACTAGGGTTTCTGTGTGTTTCGTATCTGCTGTAACTAATGTCTACGAATCAGACATCCGACGAAACAGAACTCTCGGCGAAACAGAATGTGTTTCGCCAAGGATAGTCGACGAGATAAAAATCCTGTTTCGCCAAACAAGACTCGACGAAACAGAATGTGATTCGTCGATGTATGTGTTTCGTCAATATTCGTGTTTCGCCAAAATAATGTGTTTCGCCAAATAGGTAGGCTGCACAGTAACTTGAGTTAATGCTGTTAAGTGTTAACTGGGATATCTAACTGCTGTTAAATGATATACGTGACTTGTGTGTTTTCGAATACGTACTACCTGTTTATACGTGTACCACTCGTGACTACAAACTGATTATCCTATACGTGCATACTCTAGGACGTGATTGATTTATTTGAGCACTTACTTAGCATACCGAGCAAACCAAGGTGAGTTCACACTCTTACCAAGGCATGGGATTCCCCGGTGGGTTGGGAATGGGATTGAACGATTACTTGTACTTACATCACCACTAGACTACTTACCACGGTCCTCGGATTGGGAAGGATGCCTGTGCCAAACTCTACGTAAAGCCTACGTACTGTCCTCGGATTGGGAAGGACACCAGCACTAAACCTACGTACTACTGTCCTCGGATTGGGAAGGGCACCAGCACTAAACCTACGTAAAACCTACGTACTACCGTCCTCGGATTGGGAAGGACGCCAGCGCTAAACCTACGTACTCGCTACGTACTGTCCTCGGTTGGGAAGGGCACTTACGTAAAACCTACGTAAACTTATACTTACTACTATCCTCGGATTGGGAAGGATACTTATGGTTACGAATAGTCTAGTGGATATACAACATGGGAAGCCCCCACCAATAGAACGTACTATCGGCCCAGTAGAGCCACATGTTACATACGAACTTACTATTACGCATTTACTTTCTGTGAACTCGCTCAACTAGTTGTTGATCCTCTGTTACATGCCTTGCAGGTCGTTAGTTACATGGAGCTTGCACAGGGAGGAGCTGGTCGTTGTGGACTTGGATCGTGATTGTTACGTTAAACACTTTATGACTTTTCATACTCTATTTTGTTGGGTTTTATTCATACGCTTCCGCTAAACAGTGATAACTTACGTTTATTTTGGACACCTTTCATATTGGTGGTTAAATGGCATTTACTTTTATATATTAATTACATGTTCAATATGATTGGTGGTTTGATCCTGGTCAGTCACGCTCCCAAGCGGTGATACTCCGCGTGTGGATTTTGGGGGTGTGACAATACTCGAACCCTTTTTCGCTTAACGCACCTTTGGGTGTTACATACGTTACCTATATCAAATCACATCGACACACAACGCAAACACTTTTTATACACTAACCGCTCTCGCATGTTATACGTGTTTTCGATGAATGCTTGCATGTTATGTTTACACAGTGATTGTTGCCTGAAACCTTAGCAACGATAGTACTATAGTTTGGACTCAGCACCTGTCATGGACAGGGGTTGTTAAGGGTTTTACTTCACATGGTCACAGTGGTGATAATGTCTTGCGCATTCTACAACTCGTAGTCATGTCGGTTGCATTTTCATTGTCGATAGCTTACTTGCTTCACATTTCTACGTGTTACATGCTGGTTATGCGTAAACCGCTTTCGCTATTGTAACGCCCCACTCTTTTGTACTTTCCATAATTGGAAGGACTTGCTTGTATTGCTATTCTTGGAAGTCTTGTGTTCTTGTAATCATTTCTTTCGTTGTAATCATTGTAAATCCGAGACTTGATTTATAAATAAAACTTGTATTTCTCTAGTTTCGTGTGATACGTACATTATACATGCTCATACATTTAAATTCATGAAACATTCGGTGCATACTCTTAATTCTTGAAAACTATATGTTGTATGAAACTATGTGCTATGTGATGCATTCATGAAAACAAATTTCCTTAAACAAAACATTATGACCAAGTCCCATCTATTCTTTCTTTTGAATCTTTAGAAGTTTTCCTCTTAGATTTCGAGGACGAAATCTCCTAAAGTAGGAGAGACTACCCGTTTTGACGGATGTTACAGTCTCCCCTACGTTAGGAGATTTCGTCCTCGAAATCTAAGAGGAAAACTTCTAAAGATTCAAAAGAAAGAATAGATGGGACTTGGTCATAATGTTTTGTTTAAGGAAATTTGTTTTCATGAATGCATCACATAGCACATAGTTTCATACAGCATATAGTTTTCAAGAATTACGAGTATGCACCGAATGTTTCACAAATTTAAATGTATGAGCATGTATAATGTACGTATCACACGAAACTAGAGAAATACAAGTTTTATTTATGAATCAAGTCTCGGATTTACAATGATTACAACGAAAGAAATGATTACAAGAACACAAGACTTCCAAGAATAGCAATACATGCAAGTCCTTCCAATTATGGAAAATACAAAAGAGCGGGGCGTTACAGCTATACTATATGCTATTTAAACTTGTGCACTCACCTTTACAATATGTGTATTGACTTTATTTTAACGTATGTGATAGGTTTCTAGGATGCTATGTTTGCTGATTGTTATGGAATCAAGTTAGGTGGTCTAGAAACCCACGAATAAAATCTGAGTTGTCGGAACAATTATTTGTCTTTGAGAAACAATGTCTGTAATAACTGTTTATGCTTTATATGTTTATGGTATGGGATGTGAACGTTAAATATATTGTCACTAATAGTTGTTGTGGATTCTCTTGGACAATCTGTTTCGCTCAGTGCCTCACCCCGATGTTTCCGCCATCGGTTGGGGTGTGACAGCATGACCGTGCCAGAGGATGGCATGACTGTGCCACTCAAAAATCTTGTTCATGTTGGATGGTGCTGGCGTTTGGCATGATGGTGCTGGCGTTTGGCATGATGGTGCTGGTACTCGGATGACCACGCACGACCGTGCCAGGGGATGGCATGACCGTGCCATATCTGGCAGTTTGCTGGAATCAACCGTTTTTGCTCCATTTTGCTCCAAAAGCCTTTGTTTTGCCACCGAGCCGAAGCCCAGACCTGTATTTTCACAAACAACTCAAATAAGTACCAAAAGCAATGAAAATACAAAGAGTTTTCGTATGAACGGGGATAAATTTGACGTTAAAAGATGTATAAATTCTTATACATCAATATACGCTCCGTCTCCATACTCTCCTCACCATAGATGGCTTCACATTGAGGAAAAGGCTTTGCGTTCCTCCCTCTCTCCTTCAGACGGCCTCATATACGCCAGTTAAGAATTTTATTAAAAAAAAAAAATCAATGTTATCTTTGTTTTCCCAACAATAATCGTGGTAATTTGATAGTGATTGACAATTCTACAAGCATAGAGTACAACCTTACTTCTTGAGAGTAGTAATTAAATAAATTTTGTCTTTTACTTCATAATTTCATTTACACCTCCTTAAATTTCATTAATTTATTATACACCCCAATAATTTTAATAAAAATTGTTTCTAACAAATTTACACTATAACCTCTTAGCTTTAATGAAGTTACCTACACCCTCTGTACTTTAAGCTACAAAGATTATCAACAAAGTCTATGTTTCATTTTTTTATACAAAGTTACATATGTTGCGTTATTTTTTTATTGCTATACAAAGTGTCGGAACTGTATTGATACTATAATACAGAGAATCATTACAACCAAATTTTGGCTCCAACGCGCGAGGTCAGGTTACTAGTTATATATAATTTAGGAGTTTCTTGTAATTTACACCTTTTAGAAGGCATTTTTAGTATTCCTTCCGGTAACCATGGCGTCGGCTGAAAGAAGTTTCTCAAAGTTGAAGTTGTTGAAAGACCTATTTACGTTCTACAATGTCACAAAAAGGGCTAAACGGGTTGGCGACAATATCTATTGAGAGTGAAATATTAGATACTTTGGATTACAAGGAGTTGATCGAGAGCTTTTGTTCAAAAAACGCTAGGAGAACGGCATTGTTCGCTTAGTAAGTAGGTGCGATACTTTGATCTTTGCTACACTATTTTTGTTAATTTGTTTTATCTATTTCATAACAATTATCGTAGTATTATGGGTTTTTAGTATTTATATATTTGAATGAATGTTTGATGAGTTTATATTATATGAAATTTGCGTATAGGGCCTAAATTTTTATCTCGAACAGGGCCAAAAAAAAATTTGTGATTTTCGAAGACGGCCCTACTAGGGTATCAATACGTATACATTTTATATAGTTGTCATACTAGATTACTAGGCTCATGTATATTTTGAAACGTTTTACTTTGTGTTTATGTTCTGAATCTAGAAATGTTTTGGTTTTTTTCTATACCATGTAAATATGCAGTATCGTAGCACTATGGTTATATACCGGTTGATTGTATATGTATCTTTAATCTGATTTTGTACTTGAAACTGAAATAAGCAAGAATGGAAAGAATTTAAGGGAACAAAGCAAGAATGAAAGCAATGGGTCGTGATAAACTAGCTTCATCGTTTATGTATCTTTAATCTGAGGTTATCATTTATCAGGGGCGGAACTATAGTTATAGGAGCTGCAGCACGGGCTAGAGCTCAACCTCGTATTGGTAGCGTTTTTCTTTCTGGTTTTATACAAAGGATACCCCTAAAAAATACAAGGATACTCCTAACCAAAAAATATGATACTTGATATTACTAAAATCTCATTTTTATAAGCCCAAACACTTGATCATCCCTACTGTTAACTATTTGATCATCCCAGCTGTTTGACTGAAATCGACGCCGTTGACCGGCGTTGACTGATTGGGTTTGACGTGATTTGTGAGTTTTCTTTTCCTTTGATATCTTGTTTAGTGATATAGTTTATGTACAAAAAAAATTATGATTGCACGGTAAAAAAAAATTCAGGATACCCCTAAATTAATGGGCTAACTCTGTCACTGTCATTTATAGATTACGGTAGCGGTTTTAATTCGAATGATTCTGTTCTAAAAACAAGTGTTTTTAGTTTGAAACATGAATGAATATTTTCTTGTTGTTAAACGTAACTAGGTTTAGAGAAGTTCGCCGCGTTGCGGCGAATTTCTTTTGTTATTTAGTCTGTGTTTACATGTGTTTTGAAATCACTATGAGCGTGTTACGAACGGAACTGCTGACAAGAATAAAAAGAAAATGTAGAAAAAACACTAAAAGGTAACCGAAAGAAAATCAACCAAAAACGTTGTATGGTTACGATGTTGTTCGTATGAAACCCGTGGTCAGAGATAAGCAAATTGTTCTGGGTACCGGTACCAAATTTGTCGTACCGAAAGATCTTAAGTACCAATTCGGTACCGACTTTTGGCGTTCCTGGTACCGGTTCACTACCATTTTTTACCTTCATATACCGGTACCGTAACCGGTATTTCGGTATCAGTACCGATTCTGTATCGGTTGGCACCGAGCTCATCCCTGCCCCTGAAACTAAAAAAAGAAAAAATTAAAAGTTGAAGAGAATCAACAAAAAAAAGTTGTAGGATACTGTTGTTCGTACGGTAACCATGATCAAGGATGAGCAAATGGTACCAGGTATCCGCACTGAATTTCCCGAACCAAAAGATTTCCAATATCAATTCGGCACCAACTTTTGGCGTTTTCTGTATTAGTGCCGGTTTTTACCTTCATGTACTGATACCAAATAGGACCGTCCCGGTATTTTCGATACCGGTTGACACCAAGTTTATCCCAACTCTTGATATTAAAAAAGGATTAAAGTTAATAAAGAAAATAACTATTATTATAATATTAAAATAATAAAAACATTAAAGAAACTATATATTATTATAGTATTAAAATCACTATTTATTTCAATTCATTTAGTAATATATAGTAATAATATATAGTAATGTTTAATATTATAAATAAAATATTTATTATTGGTTGTTCATCATGTATTGTAATGGATGTATATGCCTATTGCATGCATTGTTTTATAACTATAGCGCGCCGGCAGGGACCCGATCGAACATCGCGTCCAGAAAAGCGGGGTTGACGGGGAATGTCTTTACATGTCCCCGGAGACAGTGGCGAAGCTTGAAAAAGAAGTTCGGGGGGTCGGAAAGTAACGGACCTAAAAAAATTTATATCGCGTAGTTTCGAGGTGTATGTTCGGGTCAGACGTTGGGGATTCAATTCAGGTCGGGTCGGGTCGGGTCAAACATTAATATCAAATAAAAAACGTTCTCAAATATTAAAAAAAAAATTATCATTTTATTCTAACACATAGCATAATCTAATAACAAAACAAGTTAGCAAATCACCCTAAATTTCAAACTCTAATTTCTATCTAAATCAAATCACAATAAGATTAAACAAATAAAATTAGACAAAGTTACAGAAATATTCAACAAGTTTAGGGCAAAAATTCGGACCAATTTTACCTCTAATTTCAACCTAAATCACATAAATTGCAGCCCTAAATTAAACCTAAAGATAAAAAGCACATACCTTTAACCTTATGAAGATTGGATAGGGTGGTCTTTTAAGTTGGGCTATATAATGATTTGATTTGGGTTATATAATATACATTCTAGTATTCTACCAAATATAATGATTTTGGCTATAATATTTGGACTAATTAAATATTTTATTTGGGCTATATAAAAAATTAAAAATTAAAACCGAGGGGTCGAAAACGTATATACCTATTTTTTTTATAAAACCGGGGGGTCGAAAACGTATATACCTACAAAATCCTATACGAAACGTACATATATAACACTACTGACCGAAAAGTTCGGGGGGGCGGGCGCCCCTCCCCGCCCCTTAAATCCTTCGCCCCTGCCCGGAGACCAATCGATCTTGTACAGAAAGTCTCCTTAAAAAAAACATTGTGGAAAAAAAATGTGAAACCGATAGGACTCAGTAAAGCCAATGGTCCCCGGTTTTAAGGCTTGCTTTTGGTGCTATGGTCCCTGGTCTTAATGAAGTGTTATCTCTCATCATGTGACATGTATTTTAAAAGTACATACAATATAGTGGTGGGGTCTGGTCATCTTTGCTTTAGCTTATGTCATCTTTTTATCTAACAAGTTTTCTTAATTAATTAGTTACTGTAACATTCTAATTTTGATATAATATAACTAATTTTTTGATGACATGATCTCAACGTGGAACCGATCTTCAGCTGCAAATTGAAGCTTTCGTTTATTTAGCAAGGTTTTCTAATATTCTAACGTTGTCCGTTTAGCTTATATTTTGATGTAATTTCTATTTTACAATAGATAATATACAATAAAAAAGCGTATTACATTTGCAAAGCGTACTCAACTCGAGATTGTGCAAATTAATGGTTTTTATGGTGTTTAATGACTTGTAATTTTGTTTTCATTCCAATCATCAGGGCAAATTACATAAGAATAGCAGGTAGACGAGCAACAAACTGCGCCGCCATCCCTTTTTGAATAGAAAACCCTGATCTACGACTAAAAGTTATTAGAAATTATTGGTTCAATTTTTTTTAACGGCCAACGAATCCTCCAAATGAGCTACTGGCGAAATTCAACACATCGGGATACACTCGCCTCCGAACCGGGGAAAACCCTCACCTAGGGCCGAAGCCCGTGAACACTCGCCCGAAGGCACGACAGTGCGGTGAGGAAAAACCCCCTCAGTTCAAGGATCGAACTACCGATCTCCACATATTCGCCTAGTATCCCATCATCATCAGGTGCCGCAGAAAATAATGAGGATGACAGGAATCGAACTTGGGTCCCTTAGAACACCAAGACTCTCTCTTACCACTCCACCACCACCTCATTGGTTCAATTTGGTTACTAATTAAATTAAGAAATTGACAATTTGAGTTTTTGGTAAATTTTGAGCCAGAAAGCTAGATTCTGAAAACACATGTAACTAATGCATCCATTGGTGTATAAACATCACAAATGATGCATACAACTTGTTAGAACTCATGGATGGTTAATATGTGCCAATTCAAGAACCGAGGGTTAGTCTTCTTGGCGGAAAAAAAGACCAAATTTTGCCGAAATGATGATTTTGAATGAAATGGTGTTTAAATCATCACTAATTTATAAATGAACTAAAATCACGATTGACATGTGCTTAGATCAAAAACTTTGGTTGAAGTATGAAAATATTGAAGTTAGGTAAGCCAATGGTTTATGCCAAAATACGAAAATATACTAAAAATGCCAAGTTGGTGTATTGCTAATTAAGTCTAATCGGCTAATGATCACTTGTATGTATTTAAATTCGGTTAGAATTTTAAAAGTATGAATGAAGGAGATCAAATTAAGTTTTACATGAATAAATCGGTTTGGGTTGAAATAACGGGCCAATTAGCCTACAGGGTGTGGTATAAAGTCTCTAGGAGCTTTATCACATCACTTCAACGCCACGTTACATAGGGGGCTTTAAAGTCTCTCCCTTTAACTTGCATGCAATGGTTTAAAGCCCCCTATTAAACAAAATAAAAAAAAATAAAGAGAAGAGATTTGATTGGTTGAAAAGAGTGGGCCCCACCTTCTTTCCCCTTTAACCTGCGTTAGCACGGTGGCGGAAGGGCTATAGCGCCCCCCTCTTAACTCCGGTGGGATGGTGGTTGGCGCCCCGGGGCGCTATAAATGTCGATGTAACGGAGTGGCGCTAAATGTATAGTTAAATAAGGATAAATGAAGTTAGATTAGGGGTAAAGTTGGTCAATTGTACAAACTAGTGCTATTAAATTCGCGCGTTGCGTTGGAAATCCTCGTGTTGCGCCGTGGGTGGGTACTAGTTCGTTTAACTTCGGTACTGACCCTTGTTATAGCAAACAATAGAGAAAAAAATTAAAAAAAATTATGATATGAACAAAAATATACCAACACAACGGGAATTTGATCGGTATTGGTTTGTTTTGTTACGACACCTACACTCGTTACAACAACTCATAGAGAAAAAATCTTGATATGACCAAAAAATACCGACACGTGGTTTACATGGATAAAAAACAAACGCAAGTTATATAAGATATATAAAAAAACCACATAATACACAAGGGCGTAGCTTAAGAGGGGCCGGGAGGGGCGACCGACCCCCCGAACTTTTCGCTCAGTAGTGTTATATATGTAGTTTTCGTATAGAATTTTTTTGGTATATACGTTTTCGACCCTCCGTTTCTATAGAAATTTTTGGGTATATACGTTTTCGACCCCCCCCCCCCCCGTTTTCATGGTCAAGCTTCGCCAGTGATAATACATATAATAAACCACTAAACAACACATATAAAAAAACACACAACTATGGATGGCAAAAAAGCCCAAGCCCAACAGGTATAATCGAAACCCGAAACATACGGGCAGGGTGTACCCGAAGCCCGATGGGTATGGTCCGGGTATAGGCTTAAAAAAGGAAAAAAATCGGGTACGGGTACGGGTATGGGATTTAGTGATACCCGGCCCATTTACCCGAATAATACCCGAAAAAATAATATTATAAATTTCCATATATATAAACCTACTACATGCACTTTTTACTATAGAACTAGGATCATTGCTGAACAAATCGATTCTTGTTCACAGATTAAGTTATTTTTCATGTTAGTTTGTCATCTTGTTCGATGATGTTGGCATGAAGTTTTTTACACTCTTGTTCACACACGATTGCTTAGTGTTCAAAGATTATTTCTTAAAATCTAGTTACTAAATTTGTTTAAGTAGGTTACTAGTTGTATTCACAGATTATTGCTTATAGATTGCATAAAAGGATGTTAGTTTACTATTACATTTGTTCACATATCGAGTTGTTACTAACTTGTTACCTTTGTTCATGAAAGATGAATTCTTGCATTATTTTTTCCTGTTCATTTCATATTTTTTTCTCAATTTGGTTGAATTCATATTGATTTCGAGTTATTTGAATTTTGAATTCGAATCGTTTCAAACTCGATCTGTGAACAAGTTGCACATATGTCCCAAATGGTATTTTTAAGAATTTAACGGGTATACCCGATACCCGTGGGTATACCCGATACCCGATGGGTAAGTACCTGACAAATACCCGACGGGTAACGAGCCGGGTATGGGACAAAAAATTACAACCGGGTACGGGCCTGGGATTACCAATACTCGGCCCAAAACCGGCCCATTGCCATTCCTACACATAACGGGAATTTGATCGGTATTTATTTGTTTTGTTACGCCACCTACACTCGTTACTACAACCCATAGAGAAAAAAATCTGGATATGACCAAAAAATACTGACACATGATTTACATGGATCAAAAACAAACGCAAGTTATATAAGATATATAAAAAAACCACATAATAAATATAATAAACCACTAAACAACACATATAAAAAAAACCTTTAAAACAAATAATTACTATTCATTTAGTTTGTCTATTAATAGTATACAATACCAAATTTAAATATATAATTAAACCTATATGAAATGAGTTGATCGCATTGAATTTACAGGTTAAACAATTTGCATCTAACCAAATAACAGCTATCCATCACTTGTTGTCTAGTGGTTGAAAAGATTTGGTTCTCCTTGGAGACCCAAGTTCAATCCCTACTAGTGTCACATTTGGTGGATAAAGGCAATGAAGGCTAGTTCTCCCAGACCCTAAGTCAAGAGTCCGAGCCCGAGACACCCCGGGTTTTAGTCCAGCGTGCGTTACGCTAGAGAGATTCTCTCTTGTGGTGGCGCAAGCCACTGCCTCTGGCAGTGGGTGGTACGGTTTCCCGGGGAACATCGTTAGCTAAACTCTGACGCCAGCCTTGGCCCGATTAAGACAACATAGTCTGACCAGAGTGGAGTTAGCTCCCTTTGTTTAGGAGGGTGTGAGATCTCTCTCACAACAAGTTAAAGATTCTCACCAATCAAATAACAGCTACAAATCTATAATAACAATTTAGATTTTTCCAACCTAAAAGAACTCACTTAACTCATTTATCTAACCAAATCATGAAGGTTGACAAATAATAATCTAAGGGGTTATTTAGCAACATCTGGATAGTTGAGTGCTGAATCAGTAAGAATTATGAACTATTAAGTGTTGAACCAGTAAGAGGTTTGAACCATTAAGAGCCAATATAATGATTAACCGTTCAGAGGCAAATATCTGACCAATTCAGATCAGATGTCTTAACCATTTAAACTCAGTATAATATTTAACCATTCAGAGGTAAATGTCTGAACGATTCAGACATCTGCTTGCTAAACAAACAGTCTAAACCATTAAGTGTTGAACTAGTAAGAGATTTGAACCATTAAATGCCTCGTTAAGAGTTAAACAAGCAGCCACTAAGCTATAAATAAGTTAAATGGGCTATAAATGGATTAAAGAGTTAACATGTTTAATTGAATATAGTAAATTTATTGTACAAATAGGTCTTAACATACAAAAGTGAATGAGAGATTTTTTAATTTTTTTTTCTCATCTTATTAATCACGTATTTTAGTCTAGAATCTAATGTAATTACATTGTTACTCCAAAATTACTCTAATAGTGTAACATTAAGATTTTTTTATTTTTACAATTTGCAATTAAACATTATACTTAAGGAGAATGGATCCTGTACATGACAAAGTGAAGTGGGACTCCAAAAGAGGATCTGAATACACATGGGAGCTTGAATCAGAAATGAAAAGAAAATATCCGCACTTGTTTCAGTAGATCTCGAGGACGAGCTCTAAAACAAGGTGGGGAGAATGTAACAACCCTCGGTAAAACCAACACCCTCATAAATATTATGACACTCTAGTATATTTTAAAATACCCTTATATGTCTTTAATTACACCCCGTATGTGAAAACCGAGCCCGAAATACGTTAGAGTATTTAAAATAAATTAAAAACAAGAAATAGTAAGTTAAGGCGGGCCGCGTAGACCCACCTTAACCATTTACGCGGGCGGTATAAGGGCTAGAACCTGATTTCGTTGATTCCATTAGTTCAAGCGGGCCGCGTAAGCCTCAGCTTAAACTAACGCGGGCCACGATAGACCTATACACGCGAAGACATCCGGTGCTGACACGTGTCGATAGCGTGTCGGGTCTACTTGGTGACCGGACTAAGCTATAGTTTGACCATATGTTGACGCGGGCCGCGTAAGGCTTAGCCTTACCTTACGCGGGCCGCCTGAGAGTCAATATCATCAACTATATAAAGGAGGCCTCGGGTTTCAATTTCCGTCGTTCATTCTCAATTCTCAATCTCGAATTCTCTGATATTAGGAATATTTTGCAAGTATTATACCCCCTAATTAGAGAGGTTCTGCTCCGTTGTAAGTATTATAACCCTAGTTTCATAATAGTTACGCTGCCCGATTGATTTAGGGTTACGTAACAACTGTCGTGGTTCTGCCCGACGTAGTTGTTTGAATGCCGTCTCGGGGAGGGTATCATTAATAATTTCAAAGGGTTATGATACTAACCAATGTACATTTGTATAAATTATAGATTATATCCAGGATACCCTTACGAAAAGCCTAAAACAGCAATGTGAGTTTATCCTCTTTTTGTTAACGTTTTTGGAATGTTTTACAAAACCTTAATTGTTTTACAATGTGATTAAGCGGTGATTGAGTCTTTGTAGTTCTTCAATTACTGCCGGTATGTTGGGGTTTTGTATACAAAATTTGTACTACTTGCGAGTAGTAAGTCGGGATGACAATACGTTACCATTGGACAATGAGTTAGCCAATGGGTAATATGACCCACAAGTCAGGATTGATAGTACCAAATGGAGTAATTGTGTAGACATAAACAATGTGATCGCTCTCAATACTGTTCACTGTGACTTTAAACTTGATTAAAGTGGGATTCACTCACCAGTATTTCCCGCTGACAAATATTTTTAAAAACATGTTTCAGGTAACCCAATGTGAAAGCCAATTAGTAAAAAGCCAGCTGGAGAGCACTGAAGGCTTGAGAAAAATGTGGCTATAAAAGTTACCAAATAAATGATGTTTTAAATTCAATAAAATAGGGTGTGTCCCTATAAATGTATTGTAATAAGAAACTTGGGTTTTACCCATGTGATTATTAATATTAAATGAGGTGGTTTTACTCTGATAAACATTTCCTAACTACGGTCCTGATGTAAATTCCGCTGCATGATTAAATAAACCTGATACCACCGAAACTCTGTGATCGCGTCCGCCCGTTCCCGGGGATCGGGGGTTGCGACAGAAGGTGGTATCAGAGCCTAGCCACTGGTCTAAGCCAAAGAAGTGTTCTGCTGACACTTGAAATTATAAAATTTTGTGTTAGGAAATAAATTATGGAAATACATGTATAACTGTATTTATTTGTTATGTGTTATTTGACTCTTTGTTAGTTTTCAGTATGAGTGATTAAGGACCATCAGACGTGAATCGTCAGTTGTCTGAATCACCTAGGAATGAGGGTACATCATCACAGCCTGCCCTTTCAGGGTATACTGCTGATCAGGAAGATGGAATATTTGCTTTTAGAGCTCAATCTGAAGAACCATTTCCTAATAAGAAACGGGGATGGTTCAGTAAAGAAGCTTTTGCTCGTAGGAAGAGAATGAGAAAATTGCAACAGCAAAGAACTTTAGCAGCTATTAAGCGAGAGACAGATGCCCATACTCAAGAGATGCTTAATAGAAGACTAGCTAATTTCCATATCTTAGCTACCACTGCTGCTGACCCAAGTTTGGAACAACTAGTAGCCCCACAACCACAAAACCCAGAACAACCTATGGAGATAGAAAACCAGGAAAACCAAGTGGAGATGCACGACTTTAACCCAGAAGAAATCCCTCGGGTACCTGCACCAAACCCCCTAGACCCGAATTACGACCCCTGGTGGGACGATAATAGGGACTTTGTGCAACGTTACCCTATCCAGGATTATCCACCCATACAGAACATAGAAGCCTACCCAGGTATGGACCCTTTAGATCCCTATTACCAAGATGATTATATTAGGGAGATATTAGAGGATCCTTACCAATTTCAGGAACTGTCACCCCCATATCAGGAACCCGCACCCCAGATTCCAAACCCAGTCCTAGAACCTGCACCCCCCAATGAGTGCAGAAAACGTTCAAGAATTTAGGACTTTCGGGGAGGAAATTTTAGAAAGCAGTGAGAGAATGCGTCAGGTGGGAGAGCGTCTCGTATGGAAATACGATGAGCGCAATATAGATTTTTGGATAAATCCATATCCATGAATGTGAATGGAGGAAATGGTAGTAGTAATAATAATAAAATATAATAAAATAAAATATGTGTGTACGGATGCATATTACTATTAGTATAATTTTCTTTCTGTTGGTATTGTAGTCTTTATTTTTGTACTAGTGTGTAATAGACGCATAGTATATGAAAATAGAGTACAAGTCGCAACGATCGACGGTTTTGGTTAAATTGCGTGTCATGTAATTAACTATATTACCTATTATTTGTGATATTAATATGGGATAAATGTTTAAAATTCAGATGGCCGACGAAGGAAATCAAGGAAATCTGAATAATGATAACCAGAGTAACATTAACGTGGTTAATGAGAATCCAAGCATCAATAACAATAACAATCAAGTGGACAATAGTGTTATCCAACACATAGTAGCACAGGGAATTATAGATGCAATGTCATTTATACTTCAAACTGTTAATGATGCTGATAATAAAAGTAAGCATAGCAGTAAGCGACCAAGTGAACCAGAAAACAGCGTGAACAATGGACCTGTACTTCAAATGCCCATTCCCAAAAGAAGAAGAACCGTGCCTTACGGTTGTTCTTATAAAGAATTCTGGACTTGTAAACCAATGGAATTCTCGGGCAATGAAGGGGCCATTGCAACCTTACGCTGGATAGAAAAGACTGAGGCAGTCTTAAGGATAAGTAAGTGTGTTGAAGAAGATAGAATACTGTTTGCTTCTAATTTGTTTAAGAATGCAGCACTAGAATGGTGGAACACTATCCTCCAAACAAAAGGAAGTGATAGAACCTATAATATGGAATGGGAAGAATTTAAGGACAAGGTAGAAAGGAAATTCTGCCCACCCAATGAAAAGGAACAGATAGCAAACAAATTCCTAAATCTTAGGATGACTGGTGTAGATAGTAAAGGGTACACTAAGATATTCTTTGAATATGCTAGAATAGTGCCAACTCTTGCTACACCAGAACCAGTGTTAATCTCTCGTTATATTTGGGGATTAATTGGAGAGATTAGACACATAGTCAAGGCAGCTAGACCTCAAACCATAGAAGAAATGGTAGAATTAACAAATACCTTGACTGATGAATTAGTCCATACTAGAGAAGAAGATCAGAGGAGGAACTTAACCCAAAGGCTTACACAGGAATTCCGTTTTGGAAATTACAATCGTAGGAATATGGGTTCTACCTCTGCAACATACTGCAAGGTCTGCAAGAAAAAACATTCGGGAAAATGCTCCACTCTCTGTAATTATTGCAAGATGCCAGGACACAAGGAAGAAAATTGTAGGAAGAAAACCAGTAATGGATTATGCTACAACTGTGGAGAAAAAGGTCATATCAGGCCAAATTGTCCGAAATTAGCTCCAGCCATAGACAACAAGAATACTAAAAATGCTAGAGCATTTGTTCTGACTACAGAAGAAGCCAAGATGATTCCAGATGTCATAGCTGGTACGTTTTTAGTTAATGATGTCTTTGCTAAATTATTATTTGACTCTGGTGCAAACCAAAGTTTTATTAATACATCATTTTGCAAATTACTAAATCAATAATTAACTAAACTACCACATGATTGCTTAGTAGAGACAGCCAATGGAGAAACTGTTAGAATTTCGGAAATCTTGCAGGGAGCAAGAATAGAAATTTTAAATCAGAAATTTATTGCAAATCTTTATCCCATGAATCTGGTAGGATTTGATGTTGTTTTAGGAATGGATTGGTTAATAGCCAATAAAGCCAGTATTTTATGTGATCAAAAGTTAATTCAAATAAGTTCACCAAAAGGTAAAATGATCATAATTAAAGGAGATAAAATTTCTAGGTCTACTAAATTTATCTCTGTGATGAAAACTGCAAGTTGTATAAGAAAAGGTTCTATAGTGTATTTGATTTCTATAATCACTAACACTAAAGGAAAGGATTTAAAGATATTCCAGTAGTATCTCAGTTTTCACTTTCAGATGTCTTTCCAGAAGAATTACCAGGACTACCTCCAGATAGAGAAGTTGAATTCAGAATTCATTTAATACCAGGAACAGCACCGATTGCCAAAGCACCTTACCGTTTGGCACCCGCTGAAATGCAAGAATTGAAGAAACAATTAGATGAATTGTTGGAAAAAGGATTTATACAACCGAGTTCGTCGCCATGGGGAGCGCCGATATTGTTTGTTAAAAAGAAGGACGGATCAATGCGTATGTGCATTGATTACCGTGAATTAAACAAAGTTACGATTAAGAATCGGTATCCATTACCGAGAATCGATGATTTGTTTGATCAATTGCAAGCAGCTCGATTTTTCTCTAAGATCGATTTAAGGTCAGGATATCATCAATTAAAGGTAAAGGAAGAGGACATTAAGACCGCTTTTAGAACAAGGTATGGCCATTATGAATTTACTGTCATGCCATTTGGTTTAACCAATGCCCCAGCTGCATTTATGGACATGATGAACCAAATATGTAAGCCATATTTGGATAAATTCATAATTGTTTTCATAGATGATATTCTAATTTACTCTAAGAGTAAAAAGAGGATCATGCTAAGCATTTACACGCACTTTTAAGTTTGTTAAGAAAGGAAAAGCTTTATGCTAAGTTTTCAAAGTGCGAATTTTGGTTAGAACAGGTACAATTCCTTGGACATTTAGTCAATCATGAAGGAATTCATGTGGATCCAACCAATATTGAGGCAATTACTAAATGGAAAACCCCTGAGTCACCAACTGAAGTTAGAAGTTTCTTAGGATTGGCAGGTTATTATAGAAGATTTATTAAAGATTTCTCTAGAATAGCCATTCCCTTAACTAAGTTAACTTGTAAATCTGTTAAGTTTGAATGGGGATTTAAACAAGAAGAAGCATTTAGAATCCTTAAGCAAAGATTAACCCATACACCCATACTAGCATTACCAGAAGGAGCTGAAGACTTCATAGTCTATTGTGATGCTTCTAAATTAGGTTATGGATGTGTGTTGATGCAACGACAAAAGGTTATAGCTTACGCATCTAGACAACTTAAGAATCATGAAGAGAATTATTCAACTCATGATTTAGAGTTAGGAGCTATAATTTTTGCTCTTAAGATTTGGAGACATTACCTTTATGGTAGTAAGTTTACCATATTCACTAATCATAAGAGTTTAAGGTATATCTTCAAGCAGAAAGAGTTGAATATGAGACAAAGATGTTGAATGGAATTTCTTAGTGACTATGATTGTGATATCCAGTATCATGAAGGAAAAGCAAATGTAGTGGCAGATGCTTTAAGCCGAAAGTATCATGAAAAGACAAGAAGGGTACGTTCTCTTAAATTAAATCTGCAAGTAGATTTAAATGAACAAATAAGAGAAGCACAAGAATCAGTAATCAAGGAAGATACTGAAAAATTAAAAGGTATGCTAAAAGAATTAAAACAAGGAACAGATGGAATATGGAGATTCCATGAAAAGAGAATGTGGATACCTAAATTAGGAAATTTACGTCATCGTATATTAGAAGAAGCCCATAAGTCTAAGTATACGATGCATCCAGGAAGTGATAAAATGTACCAGGATTTAAGGAAAAATTTCTGGTGGATAGGAATGAAAAAGGACATAGCAGTCTATGTTTCTAAATGTTTGACCTGTTCACAAGTTAAATCTGAACATCAGAAACCCTCAGGTTTGTTACAACAATTAGAAATGCCAGTTTGGAAATGAGAATTAATAACAATGGATTTTGTTACTAAATTACCCAAAACTAGGAAAGGAAATGATACAATCTGGGTGATTGTAGATAGACTAACTAAGTCAGCTCATTTTCTACCAATGAAGGAAACAATTAGTATGGAACAATTATCTAAACTGTATGTAAATGAAATTGTTTCTTTACATGGTATTCCTTTGTCAATTGTTTCTGATAGAGATAGTCGATTTACCTCTCATTTTTTGTCAAGTTTCCAAAAGGCAATGGGAACTAAGTTAAAACTAAGCACAGCTTATCATCCTCAAACGGATGGACAAAGTGAAAGGACAATTCAAACAATGGAGGACATGCTTAGAGCTTGTGTAATTGATTTCGGAGGTAATTGGGACGATCACTTACCTTTAATAGAATTTTCTTATAATAATAGTTATCACACAAGTATAAATGTTGCACCATTCGAAGCACTTTATGGACGAAAGTGTCGAACCCCAGTCTGTTGGGCAGAAATTGGGGAAAAGCAACTATCTGGACCTGAGATAGTGCAAGAAACAACTGATAAAATTATTCAAGTCAAGGAACGACTGAAAGCAACACGTGATAGACAGAAAAGTTATGCTAATAACAGGCGAAAACCATTGGAATTTCAAGTAGGAGATAAAGTATTATTGAAAGTCTCTCCTTGGAAAGGAGTGGTAAGATTCATCAAACGGGGAAAGCTAAGTCCCAGGTATGTTGGACCTTTTAAGATTATTAGAAGAATAGGACCAGTAGCCTATCAGCTACAACTGCCAGAGGAAATAGCAGGAATACATGATGTGTTTCATGTATCTAATCTTAAAAAGTGTTTAGCTGATGAATCATTGATAGTACCTCTTAAGGATATAGAGGTAAATGAACAACTCAAGTTTGTAGAAAGACCTCTACAAATTGAAGACAGGAAAGTCAAGAATCTCAAGCATAGGAGACTAGTTCTAGTCAAAGTGAAGTAGGACTCCAAAAGAGGATCTGAATACACATGGGAGCTTCAATCAGAAATGAAAAGAAAATATCCGCACTTGTTTCAGTAGATCTCGAGAACGAGCTCTAAAACAAGGTGGGGAGAATGTAACAACCCTCGGTAAAACCAACACCCTCATAAATATTATGACACTCTAGTATATTTTAAAATACCCTTATATGTCTTTAATTACACCCCGTATGTGAAAACCGAGCCCGAAATACGTTAGAGTATTTAAAATAAATTTAAAACAAGAAATAGTAAGTTAAGGCGGGCCGCGTAGACCCACCTTAACCATTTACGCGGGCGGTATAAGGGCTAGAACCTGATTTCGTTGATTCCATTAGTTCAAACGGGCCGCGTAAGCCTCAGCTTAAACTAACGCGGGCCACGATAGACCTATACACGCGAAGACATCCGGTGCTGACACGTGTCGATATCGTGTCGGGTCTAATTGGTGACCGGACTAAGCTATAGTTTGACCATATGTTGACGCGGGCCGCGTAAGGCTTAGCCTTACCTTACGCGGGCCGCCTGAGAGTCAATATCAGCAACTATATAAAGGAGGCCTCGGGTTTCAATTTCCGTCGTTCGTTCTCAATTCTCAAACTCGAATTCTCTGATATTAGGCATATTTTGCAAGTATTATACCCCCTAATTAGAGAGGTTCTACTCCGTTGTAAGTATTATAACCCTAGTTTCATAATAGTTACGCTGCCCGATTGATTTAGGGTTCCGTAACAACTGTCGTGGTTCTGCCCGACGTAGTTGTTGGAATGCCGTCTCGGGGAGGGTATCATTAATAATTTCAAAGGGTTATGATACTAACCAATGTACATTTGTATAAATTATAGATTATATCCAGGAAACCCTTACAAAAAGCCTAAAATAGCAATGTGAGTTTATCCTCTTTTTGTTAACGTTTTTGGAATGTTTTACAAAACCTTAATTGTTTTACAATGTGATTAAGCGGTGATTGAGTCTTTGTAGTTCTTCAATTACTGCCGGTATGTTGGGGTTTTGTATACAAAATTTGTACTACTTGCGAGTAGTAAGTCGGGATGACAATACATTACCATTGGACAATGAGTTAGCCAATGGGTAATATGACCCACAAGTCAGGATTGATAGTACCAAATGGAGTAATTTTGTAGACATAAACAATGTGATCGCTCTCAATACTGTTCACTGTGACTTTAAACTTGATTAAACTGGGATTCACTCACCAGTATTTCCCGCTGACAAATATTTTTAAAAACATGTTTCAGGTAACCCAATGTGAAAGCCAATTAGTAAAAAGCCAGCTGGAGAGCACTGAAGGCTTGGGAAAAACGTGGCTATAAAAGTTACCAAATAAATGATGTTTTAAATTCAATAAAATAGGGTGTGTCCCTATAAATGTATTGTAATAAGAAACTTGGGTTTTACCCATGTGATTATTAATATTAAATGAGGTGGTTTTACTCTGATAAACATTTCCTAACTACGGTCCTGATGTAAATTCCGCTGCAAGATTAAATTAACCTGATACCACCGAAACTCTGTGATCGCGTCCGCCCGTTCCCGGGGATCAGGGATCGGGGGTTGCGACAGAAGGTGGTATCAGAGCCTAGCCACTGGTCTAAGCCAAAGAAGTGTTCTGCTGACACTTGAAATTATAAAATTTTGTGTTAGGAAATAAATTATGGAAATACATGTATAACTGTATTTATTTGTTATGTGTTATTTGACTATTTGTTAGTTTTCAGTATGAGTGATTAAGGACCATCAGACGTGAATCGTCAGTTGTCTGAATCACCTAGGAATGAGGGTACATCATCACAGCCTGCCCTTTCAGGGTATACTGCTGATCAGGAAGATGGAATATTGCTTTTAGAGCTCAATCTGAAGAACCATTTCCTAATAAGAAACGGAGATGGTTCAGTAAAGAAGCTTTTGCTCGTAGGAAGAGAATGAGAAAATTGCAACAGCAAAGAACTTTAGCAGCTATTAAGCGAGAGACAGATGCCCATACTCAAGAGATGCTTAATAGAAGACTAGCTAATTTCCATATCTTAGCTACCACTGCTGCTGACCCAAGTTTGGAACAACTAGTAGCCCCACAACCACAAAACCCAGAACAACCTATGGAGATAGAAAACCAGGAAAACCAAGTGGAGATGCACGACTTTAACCCAGAAGAAATCCCTCGGGTACCTGCACCAAACCCCCTAGACCCGAATTACGACCCCTGGTGGGACGATAATAGGGACTTTGTGCAACGTTACCCTATCCAGGATTATCCACCCATACAGAACATAGAAGCCTACCCAGGTATGGACCCTTTAGATCCCTATTACCAAGATGATTATATTAGGGAGATATTAGAGGATCCTTACCAATTTCAGGAACTGTCACCCCCATATCAGGAACCCGCACCCCAGATTCCAAACCCAGTCCTAGAACCTGCACCCCCAATGAGTGCAGAAAACGTTCAAGAACTTAGGACTTTCGGGGAGGAAATTTTAGAAAGCAGTGAGAGAATGCGTCAGGTGGGAGAGCGTCTCGTATGGAAATACGATGAGCGCAATATGGATTTTTGGTTAAATCCATATCCATGAATGTGAATGGAAGAAATGGTAGTAGTAATAATAATAAAATATAATAAAATAAAATATGTGTGTACGGATGCATATTACTATTAGTATAATTTTCTTTCTGTTGGTATTGTAGTCTTTATTTTTGTACTAGTGTGTAATAGACGCATAGTATATGAAAATAGAGTACAAGTCGCAACGATCGACGGTTTTGGTTAAATTGCATGTCATGTAATTAACTATATTACCTATTATTTGTGATATTAATATGGGATAAATGTTTAAAATTCAGATGGCCGACGAAGGAAATCAAGGAAATCTGAATAATGATAACCAGAGTAACATTAACGTGGTTAATGAGAATCCAAGCATCAATAACAATAACAATCAAGTGGACAATAGTGCTATCCAACACATAGTAGCACAGGGAATTATAGATGCAATGCCATTTATACTTCAAACTGTTAATGATGCTGATAATAAAAGTAAGCATAGCAGTAAGCGACCAAGTGAACCAGAAAACAGCATGAACAATGGACCTGTACTTCAAATGCCCATTCCCAAAAGAAGAAGAACCGTGCCTTTCGGTTGTTCTTATAAAGAATTCTGGTCTTGTAAACCAATGGAATTCTCGGGCAATGAAGGGGCCATTGCAACCTTACGCTGGATAGAAAAGACTGAGGCAGTCTTAAGGATAAGTAAGTGTGTTGAAGAAGATAGAATACTGTTTACTTCTAATTTGTTTAAGAATGCAGCACTAGAATGGTGGAACACTATCCTCCAAACAAAAGGAAGTGATAGAACCTATAATATGGAATGGGAAGAATTTAAGGACAAGGTAGAAAGGAAATTATGCCCACCCAATGAAAAGGAACAGATAGCAAACAAATTCCTAAATCTTAGGATGACTGGTGTAGATAGTAAAGGGTACACTAAGATATTCTTTAAATATGCTAGAATAGTGCCAACTCTTGCTTCACCAGAACCAGTGTTAATCTCTCGTTATATTTGGGGATTAATTGGAGAGATTAGACACATAGTCAAGGCAGCTAGACCTCAAACCATAGAAGAAATGGTAGAATTAACAAATACCTTGACTGATGAATTAGTCCATACTAGAGAAGAAGATCAGAGGAGGAACTTAACCCAAAGGCTTACACAGGAATTCCGTTTTGGAAATTACAATCGTCGGAATATGGGTTCTACCTCTGCAACATACTGCAAGGTCTGCAAGAAAAAACATTCGGGAAAATGCTCCACTCTCTGTAATTATTGCAAGATGCCAGGACACAAGGAAGAAAATTGTAGGAAGAAAACCAGTAATGGATTATGCTACAACTGTGGAGAAAAAGGTCATATCAGGCCAAATTGTCCGAAATTAGCTCCAGCAATAGACAACAAGAATACTAAAAATGCTAGAGCATTTGTTCTGACTACAGAAGACGCCAAGATGATTCCAGATGTCATAGCTGGTACGTTTTTAGTTAATGATGTCTTTGCTAAATTATTATTTGACTCTGGTGCAAACCAAAGTTTTATTAATACATCCTTTTGCAAATTACTAAATCAATCATTAACTAAACTACCACATGATTGCTTAGTAGAGACAGCCAATGGAGAAACTGTTAGAATTTCTGAAATCTTGCAGGGAGCAAGAATAGAAATTTTAAATCAGAAATTTATTGCAAATCTTTATCCCATGAATCTGGTAGGATTTGATGTTGTTTTAGGAATGGATTGGTTAATAGCCAATAAAGCCAGTATTTTATGTGATCAAAAGTTAATTCAAATAAGTTCACCAAAAGGTAAAATGATCACAATTAAAGGAGATAAAATTTCTAGGTCTACTAAATTTATCTCTGTGATGAAAACTGCAAGTTGTATAAGAAAAGGTTCTATAGTGTATTTGATTTCTATAATCACTAACACTAAAGGAAAGGATTTAAAGATATTACAGTAGTATCTCAGTTTTCAGATGTCTTTCCAGAAGAATTACCAGGACTACCTCCAGATAGAGAAGTTGAATTCAGAATTCATGTAATACCAGGAACAGCACCGATTGCCAAAGCACCTTACCGTTGGGCACCAGCTGAAATGCAAGAATTGAAGAAACAATTAGATGAATTGTTGGAAAAAGGATTTATACAACCGAGTTCGTCGCCATGCGGAGCGCCGATATTGTTTGTTAAAAAGAAGCACGGATCAATGCGTATGTGCATTGATTACCGTGAATTAAACAAAGTTACGATTAAGAATCGGTATCCATTACCGAGAATCGGTGATTTGTTTGATCCATTGCAAGGAGCTCGATTTTTCTCTAAGATCGCTTTAAGGTCAGGATATCATCAATTAAAGGTAAAGGAAGAGGACATTCCTAAGACCGCTTTTAGAACAAGGTATGGCCATTATGAATTTACTGTCATGCCATTTGGTTTAACCAATGCCCCAGCTGCATTTATGGACATGATGAACCAAATATGTAAGCCATATTTAGATAAATTAATAATTGTTTTCATAGATGATATTCTAATTTACTCTAAGAGTAAAGAGGATCATGCTAAGCATTTACACGCACTTTTAAGTTTGTTAAGAAAGGAAAAGCTTTATGCTAAGTTTTCAAAGTGCGAATTTTGGTTAGAACAGGTACAATTCCTTGGACATTTAGTCAATCATGAAGGAATTCATGTGGATCCAACCAAGATTGAGGCAATTACTAAATGGAAAACCCCTGAGTCACCAACTGAAGTTAGAAGTTTCTTAGGATTGGCAGGTTATTATAAAAGATTTATTAAAGATTTCTCTAGAATAGCCATTCCCTTAACTAAGTTAACTTGTAAATCTGTTAAGTTTGAATGGGGATTTAAACAAGAAGAAGCATTTAGAATCCTTAAGCAAAGATTAACCCATACACCCATACTAGCATTACCAGAAGGAGCTGAAGACTTCATAGTCTATTGTGATGCTTCTAAATTAGGTTATGGATGTGTGTTGATGCAACGACAAAAGGTTATAGCTTACGCATCTAGACAACTTAAGAATCATGAAGAGAATTATTCAACTCATGATTTAGAGTTAGGAGCTATAATTTTTGCTCTTAAGATTTGGAGACATTACCTTTATGGTAGTAAGTTTACCATATTCACTGATCATAAGAGTTTAAGGTATATCTTCAAGCAGAAAGAGTTGAATATGAGACAAAGACGATGGATGGAATTTCTTAGTGACTATGATTGTGATATCCAGTATCATGAAGGAAAAGCAAATGTAGTGGCAGATGCTTTAAGCCGAAAGTATCATGAAAAGACAAGAAGGGTACGTTCTCTTAAATTTAATCTGCAAGTAGATTTAAATGAACAAATAAGAGGAGCACAAGAATCAGTAATCAAGGAAGATACTGAAAAATTAAAAGGTATGCTAAAAGAATTAAAACAAGGAACAGATGGAATATGGAGATTCCATGAAAAGAGAATGTGGATACCTAAATTAGGAAATTTACGTCATCGTATATTAGAAGAAGCCCATAAGTCTAAGTATACGATGCATCCAGGAAGTGATAAAATGTACCAGGATTTAAGGAAAAATTTCTGGTGGATAGGAATGAAAAAGGACATAGCAGTCTATGTTTCTAAATGTTTGACATGTTCACAAGTTAAATCTGAACATCAGAAACCCTCAGGTTTGTTACAACAATTAGAAATGCCAGTTTGGAAATGAGAATTAATAACAATGGATTTTGTTACTAAATTACCCAAAACTAGGAAAGGAAATGATACAATCTGGGTGATTGTAGATAGACTAACTAAGTCAGCTCATTTTCTACCAATGAAGGAAACAATTAGTAAGGAACAATTATCTAAACTGTATGTAAATGAAATTGTTTCTTTACATGGTATTCCTTTGTCAATTGTTTCTGATAGAGATAGTCGATTTACCTCTCATTTTTTGTCAAGTTTCCAAAAGGCAATGGGAACTAAGTTAAAACTAAGCACAGCTTATCATCCTCAAACGGATGGACAACGTGAAAGGACAATTCAAACAATGGAGGACATGCTTAGAGCTTGTGTAATTGATTTCGGAGGTAATTGGGACGATCACTTACCTTTAATAGAATTTTCTTATAATAATAGTTATCACACAAGTATAAATGCTGCACCATTCGAAGCACTTTATGGACGAAAGTGTCGAACCCCAGTCTGTTGGGCAGAAATTGGGGAAAAGCAACTATCTGGACCTGAGATAGTGCAAGAAACAACTGATAAAATTATTCAAGTCAAGGAACGACTGAAAGCAACACGTGATAGACAGAAAAGTTATGCTAATAACATGAGAAAACCATTGGAATTTCAAGTAGGAGATAAAGTATTATTGAAAGTCTCTCCTTGGAAAGGAGTGGTAAGATTCATCAAACGGGGAAAGCTAAGTCCCAGGTATGTTGGACCTTTTAAGATTATTAGGAGAATAGGACCAGTAGCCTATCAGCTACAACTGCCAGAGGAAATAGCAGGAATACATGATGTGTTTCATGTATCTAATCTTAAAAAGTGTTTAGCTGATGAATCATTGATAGTACCTCTTAAGGATATAGAGGTAAATGAACAACTCAAGTTTGTAGAAAGACCTCTACAAATTGAAGACAGGAAAGTCAACAATCTCAAGCATAAGAGACTAGTTCTAGTCAAAGTGAAGTGGGACTCCAAAAGAGGATCTGAATACACATGGGAGCTTGAATCAGAAATGAAAAGAAAATATCCGCACTTGTTTCAGTAGATCTCGAGGACGAGCTCTAAAACAAGGTGGGGAGAATGTAACAACCCTCGGTAAAACCAACACCCTCATAAATATTATGACACTCTAGTATATTTTAAAATACCCTTATATGTCTTTAATTACACCCCGTATGTGAAAACCGAGCCCGAAATACGTTAGAGTATTTAAAATAAATTAAAAACAAGAAATAGTAAGTTAAGGCGGGCCGCGTAGACCCACCTTAACTATTTACGCGAGCGGTATAAGGGCTAGAACCTGATTTCGTTGATTCCATTAGTTCAAGCGGGCCGCGTAAGCCTCGGCTTAAACTAACGCGGGCCGCGATAGACCTATACACGCGAAGACATCTGGTGTTGACACGTGTCGATATCGTGTCGGGTCTACTTGGTGACCGGGCTAACCTATAGTTTGACCATATGTTGAAGCGGGCCGCGTAAGGCTTAGCCTTACCTTACGCGGGCCGCCTGAGAGTCAATATCAGCAACTATATAAAGGAGGCCTCGGGTTTCAATTTCCGTCGTTCATTCTCAATTCTCAATCTCGAATTCTCTGATATTAGGCATATTTTGCAAATATTATACCCCCTAATTAGAGAGGTTCTGCTCCGTTGTAAGTATTATAACCCTAGTTTCATAATAGTTACGCTGCCCGATTGATTTAGGGTTCCGTAACAACTGTCGTGGTTCTGCCCGACGTAGTTGTTGGAATGTCGTCTCGGTGTCACACCCCGATTTTTTCCACGTGTCACTGGTGGGCCCGGTGGGGAGTATCGTGACGTGGTTGGCAACATAATAGTCAAACAACACAATATATAAATGCACAGCAGAAGCAAAAGATAAATATATTACATTCCGAATATAAGTAATGTCAAAGTATTACAACGGAAGGTAAAGGATCCACAGGCGGATCAATAAAAGAAAACTGTTCAACAGACTTTAGGCATCTAGAACTTGCAAGATTCCCTAGTGACGCCCTGAGCTCCCAGCCAATTACGCATAGTACCTGTCTGGCACACCCCGACTTTCCACGTGTCACCGGTGGGCCCGTTAGGGGAGTATCATGACGTGGTTGGTAACATCACAGTCAAACAACACAATTTAAATGCACAGCGGAAGCAAATGGAAAAAAATATATTACAATCCGATTCAAAAGTAATATCAAATATCACAACGGAACGTAAGATGGATCCATAGGCGGATCTTAAACAAAAGATAACTTTGTTCAACAGACTTTAGGCATCTAAGCTTGCGAGACTCATTAATGATGCTAGGAGTAGCCAGCCGATTCCGATTAGTACCTGCACTTAGCCTTTTTGGAAAATACGTCAGTTTACACTGGTAAATACTATCAACCGACTCATTTTGAAAATGATTTAAAATTTGTTTGGATGCACATGGCACAAATGTTTTATAATTTGATTAAAATGCACAGAGGCAAAATTAACCTTTTATAACTTGGGATAATTATTTGAGTATAATACTTGTAAACGAATTACATGTTTCTTATGCGTTCAGTAGCCCGATCCGTAGACCGGGTTAAAGATCAATAGACACACCACAATATTGAGTTATGCACTGAAAGGTGTACGCCTACACCCCGTGCTCAGGTCGTGGCCATCTCGTAAGATGATGCCAGGGATATCCGGGACATGGTCATTAACCCCCCAAAGGCTTTAAGCAAACAAAACATTTCAAAACAGAGCATATCAATGATTTAACCTCTATTCGATTAAAGATTCAATGCTGGACCAAGCGGTATTCTATATACCGTACCCCAAGCCCGTATAGGGAAAATAAGTTAAAAGTATTTACCTGAGCTAAATATAAATTCAATCCTAGCCGTATCAAATCAGCAAGTACAGATAGCTTTTACTGGGCTCCTAAATCTGGAACGAAGGTTTATAATAACCTATTAGAATCCTAACGGGTCTTTAGTTAAGCTTAAGCTTAGACCGGCTAGTTTCAAAGATACGGTTCGTACGCACGATTAAGCGATGACCGGATAGAATGTGATTTAGACCCTACAAGTTCAGAGACTTGTTTAATATGGGTATTTCATGCACACTCTGGATTTTGAGATAAAACCGATAAGGTTTGACCCGTTTCGGCTAATTTATGTAAACTAGTTACATAAACCGAACCGAACGCGCAAAAGGCGTGACGGGTAATCATAAGAGTCCTAACCAGGTTTCCTAAGTTAATATGCCTCAAATATGTTGTGACATCAGTAAGATGTCTTTTATTATGCCCGAAACGAATTTAAACACAAACTATGCCCGGTAGGGGTAGTTTGGTCATTTTCAAGTTTATAAAAGAGTTTAGGTATTAACCTGAGTTACAGGTCTGATGTAATCAGCAAAAATACTCCATTTAATAAATTATAACAGTAGGGTAAAGTATATATGTGAAATTTATCAATTATAACCAAACTATGCACCGTAGGGGCATTTTGGTAATTTCACATAAGCCGAAAAGCTCAAAACTGAAGTCTGAGTTTAACAACCTTTGCTTACTGTTAAAATATTATAATTTGCCTCAAATATCAGTAGGTATCACCCTTTGTATGTTTAAAATACTCTTAATACATACTATGCGTTAAAAACGCTTAATTATGCGATTAAAAGCCGTTTACGGGTTCGATACATAAAGCTGATATTTTTACCATTCCAGAAGGCTTAAAATAAATTATTTATCATTTAAGATCAGTAGCAAAAGGTTTGGAGTCGTTTAGATATGTAAAACTCATTTTATGGCCCGTAAGGGCAACACCGACAAGTACCGGGTTAAGCCTACGACTATGAGTTATGCTCAGCCTAAAATTAATAAAAAAAATCTTTAAAAATCCCAAAATAATATATTAAATCAGTGGGTAAAAGATTTGATATTAAAAAGTATGTTTAAGTAGGCTATATGCTAAATACGCCATTTAATTAACATAAAGCTTTAATTTTTACGCTAACGAGCATAACTCTTAATCTACACCTCAAACTGATGTCAAACTTTGGGTACAAGTTTATATATCAGTGACTAAGGTTTTTATTCTTTTACATTTCCAAAAATCATGTTTTAAGGTGAAAAGGGCATAATGGTCAACATATGGGCAATTAACGGAATCATGCGTATTAATCGGTTAACTAATGAACCATGGTGTATAATCACAGAGGGTTATACTAGCATGCAACCTGGTCCAACCAGAGCTCTAAGGTATTTCTAAATCATACCAAAACGGGTCAGAACTGAGGTCAAAGCAAAAGTCAAAGCTTTGCGACTTTCGGTTCCGAACCGGGTCTAAACAGGAAATTATCGGGTTGAACATGTTTAGACATGTTCTTACACTAATTACCAAGTTATATTAATGATCAAACAGGTTGTATGTGTTCTACATTGCTAATTATGCATAAATTAGAAATTAATTATCCTATTGACTTTTTAAATAACAAGCTTGACCCGACATTTGACCTAGTTAGAGTGGGAATCAGAGGGTGCCCTTTTAAGGGTTTAATGCCCACATAATATAACAAAATTTGCATCGTTAAAATTTTACCGAGCCTCGTGTTGACTGCGTTGACCAGCAGTTGACCAGGTTTGACCGAACCCAAAACTGAACCGAGGCACTAACATGACCCAAAACTTCCCCTTGACCAGTTTTGACCACGTTTGACCTGTTGACCATGTTGAACCGAGCCCGAGAGCGTCCCGAACTTAAATTTTTCACCCGAGTCGAAAGTGGTTCGATGGACTCTACGGGTCACTAGGAACCCAAAAATATATTTTTCATCGAAAACTGACGGCTGGAACTCGCCAGAACCATGTCAGAAGTCGAGCCCGAGAGCGTCCCGAACTTAAATTTTTCACCCGAGTCGAAAGTGGTTCGATGGACTCTATAGGTCACTAGGAGTCCAAAAATATATTTTTCGTCGAAAACTGACGGCTGGAACTCGCCAGAACCATGTCAGAAGTCGAGATTTCGCCGGAGAATGAAATTTCTTGAAACTGTGCAGAAATGCTCCTAAAGTCCCGATCGAAGCATATGCAAAGTCAAAAGTTTAAAACGGACTCGCCGGAATTTGACCGGAATGTTGCCGGAGTTGCCATAGAGCTCAAACCGCTAAAAATTAGCTAAAACTAACCACACCACGCGATCCGGAACGTCGAATATAGTTGAAAAAGTGTACCCTTGGCCGGAAAACGGCCGCCGGAAAAGTCGCCAGTCGCCGGAAAAGTTTCTAGAGAGAGAGAGAGAGTTTTAGAGAGAGAAAGAGATGGTGAAAATGATTTTTATTTTTATTTTATTTTCATTTATATAGTGGAGGTTTTGTGGGCTTGGGCCCAAGGCCCACAAGCCCGTCTTCGCACCCGAACATCATGTAAGCATCGTAGAGCATAATATTAATACTTAAATACGCAAATTAGGATCGATAGTCGATGTTTGCGTGTTCGTTCGTCGGTTGCGTAAAAATCGCGAGAAATTAAATCGTTGACGTTTTTTAACCCCTCGTATACGAATATTGCCATAACTTTCTCATACCTTAACGAAACCTTATGAAATTTTTATCACACATTCTTGTGAGTATAATTAAGCATTACAAAGCTTCGGGTTTGCTAAAAGGTCACTAAGAGGTATACCTTTAAACATGTTGACACATTTAACCCCTGTAGTTTGTAATTCCTCACTTTCTTTCACAATTGGCTTTGTATGATCCATGATTTATTCGGTTGAGGTTATGAACATCATGTAGGGTTACTGTAAAGTATATTTATCCCTTATTGACATTTTGAACCCTTATATTCACATACTTTCCATGTTTGTCAACTTTAGTCCCTATAAATATAATTTCACACGTTCAAGCTTATGACACGTGTCAATACATTATAGGACGTGAATTTTCGAGGTGTTACACTGTCACTTAACCTTTTGGAAAATACGTCAGTTTACACTGGTAAATACAATTAACTGATTCATTTTGGAAAAGAGTTTAAAAATTGATTTGAATGCACGAGGCACAAAATATCTTTTATAACTGGATTAAAATGCACAGAGGCAAAATTAATCTTTTATACTTGGGACAATTTTATTAATAAAAATCTTGTATCTGATTTACATGGTTGTCCAACATTTAGGGCCGGTGATTATACAATACAAGCCGGACAAGATTAATCGACACACCACAAATATAATCTCACAAGAAGATACCCTTACGAGTGAGTATACGTTATACATATGCAACAGGAGGTGTTTTGCCTACACCTTGTGCTTACGTCGTGGCCATTCACTTTTTAAAATGAGCCAAGGATATCCAGGACACGGTCATTAACCCCCAATGTTATTTGTTATCAATCAATACAGATTAAAACGGGATTATGCAATTTAATCATCTCCGATTAAAAGGTTTCTACACCCGACCAAGCGGTATTTTTATAATACCGTATCCCAAGCCCGTATAAGGAAAAATAAGTTAAAAGTATTTACCTGAGCTAGCAATGCAATTTATACTCAGCTGTATATTCTAATCAGCAAGCACAAGTACTTCTACTGGGGCTCTCAATCTGGAACGAAGTTTTTATTAATCTATTAAATTCCTAACGGGTCTTATTCAAGTCGTAACTTAGACCGGTTAGTTTTAAGGAAAGGTTTACGGTTCAAAACGCATGATTAAGCGAAGACCGGAATAGGATGTGATTTAGACCCGACAAGTCTGGAGACTTGTATAATATGGGTAAACTAAACACATTCTGGATTTTGAGATAAAAACGATAACGTTTGACTCGTTTCGGCTAATTTATGCAAACTAGTTACATAAACCGAACCGAACGCGAATAACGCATGACGGGTAATCATGAGAGTCATATACAGGTTTCCTAAGTTAATTATGCCTCAAATATGTTGTGACATCAGTAAGATGTCTTTCATTATGCCCAAAACGTATTTAAACACAAACTAGGCCTCGTAGGGGTAGTTTGGTCATTTAAAAGGTTATAAAAGAGTTTAAGTATTTACCTGAGTTACAGGTCTGGTATAATCAGCGAAAATACTTATTTTGATAAGTTATAACAGTAGGTTAAAGTATATATGTGAATTTACCAAGTATAACCAAACTATGCACCGTAGGGGCATTTTGGTAACTTCACATAAGCCGTAAAGCTCAAAAATGAAGTCTGAGTTAAACAACTTTTGTTTACTGTTAAAATATTATAATTTAACTAAAACATCAGTAGGTATCACCCTTGTATGTTTAAAAATAGTCTTAGTACATACTATGCGCTAAAAACGCTAAATAAGGCGATTAGGAGCCGTTTACGGGTTCAATACCTAAAGCTGATATTTTTATTATTCCAGAAGGTCTAAAATAATTTATTTATCATAACTAATCAGTAGCAAAAGGTTTGGAGTCGTTTAGATATGTAAAACTCATTTTATGGTCCGTAAGGGCAAAACCGACAATTACCGGATTAAGCCTACGACTACTAGTTATGCTCAGCCTAAAATTAATTAAAAATCTTCAAAAATCCCAAAATAATGCATTACATCAGTGGGTATTAAGTTTGATACCAAAAAGTAGGCTTAACAATGCTATACGCTAATTTCGCCGTTTTATTAACCTAAAGCGTTCATTTTACGCTAACGAGCATAACTCTTAATCTACACCTCAAATTGATGTCAAACTTTGCATACAAGTTTATATATCAGTAATTAAAGTTTCTACTCTTTTACATTTCCAAAAATCACGTTTTAAGATAATAAGGGCATAATGGTCAACATATGAGCAATTAACGGAAACGCGTAAGCGAATGGGTCAATCGATGAACCAACCACAGAGGGTTGTGCTAACATGTAGCCTGGTCCTAAAGAAGCTCTAAGACATTTTCAAATCATACTAAAGCGGGTCAGAACTGAAAGTCAAAGTGAAAGTCAAACTATGTGACTTTCGGTTCCGAACCGGGTCTAAACAGGAAATTGTCGGGTCGAACATGTTTATACATGTTCTTACACTAATTACCAAGTTATAATAATGATCAAACAGGTTGCACGCCTTCTAGATTGCTAATTATGCGTTTTATGCTTCTGTTGACTTTTTCTAATCATCTTTGACTCGACAATTGACCTAGTTAGGATGGGAATCAGTGGATGCCCTTTTAAGGGTTTAAAGCCCACATACTTACCAACTTATAACTACCTTTGATTTGACTAATCACTGGACCATTAGTGATTAATCTTAAAGTCAACCGTTAATTATGACGGTTTGACTTTTAAGCTAAAACTAAGCTAAAACTTAATCAAGAAAGGTTTAGCAAGCTTACCAAGGTCCTATGCACGAAATGTGATCACTTGAGAGCAGACTTGAGCTCCAGAATTGATCAGAAGTGCAGGAATGAAGGTGTGATCAAAGTGGTAAAGCATGAGGCCTTTTATAGTAAAATTTTCACCACAATTTGTTGACACATGGTTCTACTAGTGACCACAACTGATAAACACATGTCCCTAGATGTTTAGGAGGCACTTAGGGGTCGCACATGAAGTGAAACATCCGTTTTGGGTCGAGTTTTTGCGTATACAGCAGGCTGTTGCCTTTTTCTGGTTCTGGGCGCCTGACGCGGCCCGCCTCACGTTTTAATATATCCAACGCGGGCCGCATGGCCCTTAAAATCAGATTTTCTATTTTCTATTGTTTTGCAACTTGACCTTTGGCTTCACGAAAGGGCAATCAAGGTTATTTCTTGCATTTTGACCCCCTTATATTTACCCACAAGGGCTTTAGGACTTATACCCACTTTGCCAAGTCCCTGGACACTTCCGGTTAACCCGAAAAGTCTTAACTTTCAACGTTTACGCTTTAACCCTTCGCACACGAATTTGATCATAACTTTCTCATACGATAACGAAACTTTATTAAATTTTAATCGTGCATTCTAGTGAGCATAATTAACAGTTACAAAGCTTCGGGTTTGTCAAAAGGTCACTCAGAGGTATATCTTTAAACATGTTGACACATTTAACCCCTGTAGTTTGTAATCTCTCACTTTTAGCTTCGTATGATCCATGATTTATTCGTTTGATGTTATAAACATCATGTAGGGTTATTATGAAGTGTATTTATTCACTGTTGACATTTAGAACTCGTATTTTCATATACTTTTCAAGTTTGTCAACTTTAGTCCCTTCAGAACATTCTTTCACACGTTCAAAGCTTATGACACGTGTCACTACATTATAGGACGTGAATTTTCGAGGTGTTACATCCTCACCCCCTTAAAATAAATCTCGACCCGAGATTTACTGAAATAAATAAGGGTACTTTTCTTTCATCGTGGATTCAACCTCCCACGTGAATTCGGGACCTCTACGGGCATCCCATTTGACCTTTACAATAGGTACATGCTTCCTTCGAAGCTTCTTTACCTGTCGATCTTCAATCGACAAAGGTTTTTTTCCTCAAATTTTAAGCTCTCATCTTTATGCATATCCGTATGTGGTATAACCAGTGATTCATCAGCGAAACACTTCTTCAGATTGCAGATGTGGAACACATTGTGAATCCCACTGAGCTCTTCAGGTAAGTTTAGCTTATAGGCAACTGAACCGACACGTTCGATAACCTCGAAAGGTCCTATGTATCTCGGGCTTAGCTTGCCTTTCTTACCAAACCGCATCACTCCTTTCCAGGGTGATACCTATTGTTGAACCTTATTTCTTAACAAGAATCTAGGAGGTTTGCTATTTTCATAATCCTTAATTTTCTGCCGTATACTGGCATCTTACTGATGATTATGAATTTGCGTGATCTTATTGATTGTCTATAATGCAACTTTCAGATCTTAATGTTTGGACTTACCAAACTATTGTCCTATCAATGGACGTTTAACATTCCATCTATATAAGGTCTTCAAGGGAGTAGCCTTGATATTTATATATCAAGTATTATGGAGTAGCTTATCTTAAGGTGAGATGGTTATTCCAACCATTACTTAACTAACATTAAGGAATAGCTAATCCTTGTCGTTAGTCGAACAATTCGACGATCCTGGGTAGCTGATGGCAAATTCTTAATCGTTGCCTAATTAGGATTGTTGTAATGTATGCATAAGTAAAATGAACCGTCTTTCTTATCTAACAATATCAAACTCTCGGAATATCGAGTTAGGCTATATGAATCTATATCGTTAAAACTTACTTAACCAGGGTTTTCGATTATGCCAATATGGTACTAGTTGTCTTGGGGATTTCATAATAATACAGCCTTAAATGGGATATGAAACTTAACCCTACCTGCCTTTCAGGGGTAAACAGGGTAATCTTAGGAAAAGATAATCAAGGTACCAGGAGGTTACAGAGATTTCCATATCTCAGGCTCCAGTTCACTCATCATTGCTTGTGTTAAATAAGTAACACATTTATGTTATGAGTCCTCATATTCCATTACCAGGGAATATTTATTTGGATAACTCTATTATGGATATCTTCTTTGAATACTACTAGTCAACTTTAGTACAATACGATCATTGGGATATCTTAGGGGTTCCATGTATTAAACCTCCATACTGATCAGGCATGGAAGTAATCTATGGGACACACTAGAATACGCCAATCCTCATATGGCACTTTTATCAAACATAGTTTGGCATTCGCAGGTGATATAAAACAATGAGAAAAATAATTAAAATAACATATGTTGTCGTACTCTATGCGAAGAAAGAGTACTCTTAGATTTTTCGGAAGGATTCCTTGCCGATACGAGAAGAATCGGTTACTATGGTTTCCTTGGTAATTTATACCTTGTGGCTAATATAAAAGTTTACTAAGCTTATGGTTTATGAAGGTTTATTATTGTACATGTGCTTATATTTATTCAAAATGGATATTTTACAAACTAGGCACCTAGCTCGGTTGGCTAGGCGCGCGAAAGGGGTGTGGCCTAGACCCAGGTTCGATTCCGGGGACGGCCGGTTCCACTTTTTTTTTAAGAAGAATTTACTGGTATCCGAACCAAAATAAAACTCTTAGTATTTAAATTACTGATAAAATGCCAAGGAATGTACCTGATGCCATTATTTATGGACTAGCTCAGGCATTTTAGGCGCTTTCAATTTTAGGCTTTACTTCCTTCGCCGTATTTCCTTTGACATATTTAGGGCACGTAGTCTTGATGTGGCCTTTCTCATTACAGCCGAAACAGACTGCATTCTTCATGTCCTTACAGTCCAACGTTTTATGTCCCTTAGACTTGCAGATCCCACAAGCCCTGGGCTGCGATTTGGATTTTGGTTCGAACCTGCATTTCCCATAATGGCGCTTCTTGCAGGTCTCACTTACTAGTTTCTGGTTGGACTTTTGTTTGTTCTTTTTCTTAGAACTCTGGGAGTTATCTACCTCCCTTTTCCTTTTTAGTTCATCCTTTGCATCAGAGGCATGAACGAGATCCTTCTTAAGAGTGAGGAAATGTGGTCCTAGATAAAATTTGGACCGAGCCGCATGGGGCTCCTTTAACTTTTTCACAGCTCTCTTCACAGCTTTTCCAACGGCTGCGTCTATCATAGTTTGAAGAACATCTTTGGAAATTCTAAGGTTTACAATTTCAGCATCATTAGCATGCATCGCGTCATCAATGGCGCGATTGACTGTTGTCTTATCCGAGTTTGCCATACTCGATATTGGTTCCTAATACCAATAAAACAATTTCTTAGTTGAAATCCAACAACTGCTATTTTTCATTCTGATGGCCTTAATATATACTAACCATGGTGTCAATAACCTATACAGGCTATTATAGCACTAACATTCTTAATGAACGTTATTTAAAATATATTAATATTACTTAGCCTAGGTCGCAAAAGACCATCAATGGCATTAAAGATTTGGACCTAGTCCATCACTTTTCTGACAGATGAACAAAACGTCACATCTGTCTTTATTATATTAAAGAATTTAGGTAGCTTGAAAGCTTGCCATAGGAATATCAGAAAAGAGTGATTCCTATTAGATATAAAATATCCATCTAAGGTTTGTTGGAGCATTTTCTAAAGTATCATCGGCCAATTTCTACCTCGTATTAAATGACCAAAGTCTTAATCAGGCGAAGACAACAGTTCTCTATAGTTATTGTTCAATATTGAATCATATGTGCCAGTATCAAGTAAATTTCTGCATAAACTGCTTGATAAGGAAAGGTACCTGTTATATAGTTATCCTTCTGCACCATTTCCTGGCGTTCATCCGGAAGACTCATGCGTTTATTTTCCTGGCCTCTCCCGGCTTCTTTATAAGTTTTGGGTAGTTGGTTTTGATGTGCCCTTCCTCGTTACAATTGTAACATGTGGCGTTCTTTAACCCCTTACAATCTAAGGTTTTGTGACCCTTGGTCTTGCAAATTCCACACAATTTAGCACGTGGGTCGATTGTACATTTTCCAAAATGTTGCTTTTTGCAGTTACTGCATTTGGGTCTGTTATCAGACTGACTCGAGTTCTTCCTAAACTCAGAATCCTTCCCGCGCTCAGAGTTTCCCTTCTTCTTCTTGTTATATCGATGAGAGTTTTCCTCCTCTCTTTCTCTTCTTCCCTCGTCAGAAGGCTTAACAGACTTAATTCTAATTGCATCTAAGGTGAGAGATAAGGATAAGTCCACCGCGGACCTATATGTGGTTGGCCTAGATGCTTTAACATTTCCTTTTATCTCTGGTGCTAGGCCTCCAATGAAACGCGCTATGCGTTTAGGTTCAGGGGTGACTAAATAAGGAACTAGGCAGGACATAGTGTTGAAACTTGTCACATACGCCTGGCAATCTAAATCCTCCATGACTAGAGTCAAGAAGTCTGATTCTATATTTTCTACCTCATGCTGGGGGCAATAGTTTTCCTTGACTAATGCAACAAATTGATCCCAAGATAAGTTGTAGAGTAGAACTTTTCCCGTGGCTTGGAGCAATGATCTCCACCATGCCAATGCTTCTCCTTTGAATGATTGTGAAACAAATTTCACAACATCTTGCTCCGCACAACCGCTGATGTCAACAACAGCGTCCATCTCATCGAGCCATGTCATGCAATCGATGGCCCCATTTTCTCCTGTAAAGTCTCTGGGCTTGCAGGAGACAAAATATTTATATGAACAGGTCTTAACTGATGCCTCTTGATGAAACACAACTTGTCTAGACGGAATACTCCTTTGATTTGACAAGTCATGAACATCGTCCTCCCTTGACTCATGTGTTTTAGGAGGGGGCTTACTACGAGCCATAGATAGAGTCTTGGAGTGGGTATCATTTGATTCATCATACTGTCGATCAAGAGCTCGAGTAACAGCATAATCTATTATTGCCTGCAGTTCTGCTCCAGTTACATTAATTCTGGTAGTATCATTGCTCTCCTTCAAGTGACTGTTAACTTCATCTAATCCAGCCATGTAGCTTGATTGCTACATAAATATTAACAATGATTTATTCAGAGATTATTATGGAATCATCATTTTTGACGATTTATCAACCAGGGTAATATAAACCATATTGGTTAACTTGTTAGTTATATTTAATTAGTATTTTCCATTATAATTTATCCTAGTTATAAAACATTAAGGATATTGAAGTGGCGCAAAAGGCCTAGTCACAAGGACAGTTCTAAATTTTATAAGCCATGATTTTAGAGAATCGAGGCATTAAGGTCTGAATCAAGTTCATTACCTTCTTTTGACAGGGAGTTGTAGACTTCAACTGTCTTTTGTCTTTTAGGACAATAGATATAGCCCGTGGGCATTTCCCTTCTGAGGGATTGTTATAATATGATCATCTTCTCAGATGCTATTAGTCGAGGTTGTATGGATCCTACCGACTATTATGCTTGGACCTGGTCCAACATTTTTAGACAGGAGGTCAAAGACCACCACTGTCGTTGTCTTATCGGACAACAAGTTTAGCCCGTAGGCACTTCATCACTACTGGATGTTTATAATGTGATTATCTTATAGGATGACACAAGCCATGCTTTCTAAATCACTAGGCTAGATAAGAAAATTGGAAGAATCTAATATAAGGATGACTGTTGTGATTTTCTCGAATCACATTTGTCAAGAGTGCTAACACGTTCTTAGGTGTTAACAAGGATTTGAATCTCTTGAGTAGGTTTCACCATCTTGGCCGCATATGCTAGGTTTCACCTTTAAGATTATCTTTAAAATGCATACTGGCAGGAAAGTAAGGATATTTATTTTATTCAGGATTTTTATCATAAATCCTAATTTATAATTTAATAATAGCACAAATGGCCTAGTCGCATAGACAAGTTTAATTTATAAGCCAAGATTTCAGAGAATCAGGGCAATTTATGAATTAGTAATGGCACAAAAGGCCTAGTCACGTGGACAAGTTTAATTTATAAGCCATGATCGTTTGGGATCGGGCTTTTAGGTGTGAATCAAAATTCATTATTTTTCTCGACAGGGAGTTGTAGGCTACCACTGTCTTTAGTCTCAGAGGACATTAATTATAGCCCGTAGGCAATTCCCTTCTAAGGGGTGTTATTTTCCATTTATTTCATATTTCATGTTTAGAATGAAAACTTAGTTTAATCGATCCATTATATGAAAATAAAAGTACAGAGTTGCCCTAAGCGGGTCTTTGAAGGGATAATGTGTCCTTAAAGGGACTGAAAGATAAATATGTCCTTATAAGGACTATCAAAGAAACGATCAGTAGCTAAAGGAGTTTCCTCTTCATTTTATGTCTGAATGCTTTCTCCTTGGTTGTACGTTTCATCCTGGCCGCGGTACGAAGCTCAGCATTTCAAGGCTCCGGATGTGGAGAATTTCTAATACAGCTTCTTCGCTTGGCGACATTTCCAATATATATAAAAATTGAAAGCAAAAATTTCCAGATTAGGATTGAGAATATTCCTATGTTAAGTCTAGACTCAGAAGGTCAAGGAATGTGCTACTGTGTCATTGAGATTAAACACATAAGGCTAGTGTTTAATTCACTCAATGTTGGCTCTGATACCAACCTGTCACACCCCGATTTTTTCCACGTGTCACCGGTGGGCCCGGTGGGGAGTATCGTGACGTGGTTGGCAACATAATAGTCAGACAACACAATATATAAATGCACAGCGGAAGCAAAAGATAAATATATTACATTCCGAATATAAGTAATGTCAAAGTATTACAACGGAAGGTAAAGGATCCACAGGCGGATCAATAAAAGAAAACTGTTCAACAGACTTTAGGCATCTAGAACTTGCAAGATTCCCTAGTGACGCCCTGAGCTCCCAGCCAATTACGCATAGTACCTGTCACTTAACCTTTTGGAAAATACGTCAGTTTACACTGGTAAATACAATTAACTGACTCATTTTGGAAAAGAGTTTAAAAATTGATTTGAATGCACGAGGCACAAAATATCTTTTATAACTGGATTAAAATGCACAGAGGCAAAATTAATCTTTTATACTTGGGACAATTTTATTAATAAAAATCTTGTATCTGATTTACATGGTTGTCCAACATTTAGGGCCGGTGATTATACAATACAAGCCAGACAAGATTAATCGACACACCACAAATATAATCTCACAAGAAGATACCCTTACGAGTGAGTATACGTTATACATATGCAACAGGAGGTGTTTTGCCTACACCTTGTGCTTACGTCGTGGCCATTCACTTTTTAAAATGAGCCAAGGATATCCAGGACACGGTCATTAACCCCCAATGTTATTTGTTATCAATCAATACAGATTAAAATGGGATTATGCAATTTAATCATCTCCGATTAAAAGGTTTCTACACCCGACCAAGCGGTATTTTTATAATATCGTATCCCAAGCCCGTATAAGGGAAAATAAGTTAAAAGTATTTACCTGAGCTAGCAATGCAATTTATACTCAGCCGTATATTCTAATCAGCAAGCACAAGTACTTCTACTGGGGCTCTCAATCTGGAACGAAGTTTTTTATTAATCTATTAAATTCCTAACGGGTCTTATTCAAGTCGTAACTTAGACCGGTTAGTTTTAAGGAAAGGTTTACGGTTCAAAACGCATGATTAAGCGAAGACCGGAATAGGATGTGATTTAGACCCGACAAGTCTGGAGACTTGTATAATATGGGTAAACTAAACACATTCTGGATTTTGAGATAAAAACGATAACGTTTGACTCGTTTCGGCTAATTTATGCAAACTAGTTACATAAACCGAACCGAACGCGAATAACGCATGACGGGTAATCATGAGAGTCATATACAGGTTTCCTAAGTTAATTATGCCTCAAATATGTTGTGACATCAGTAAGATGTCTTTCATTATGCCCAAAACGTATTTAAACACAAACTAGGCCTCGTAGGGGTAGTTTGGTCATTTAAAAGGTTATAAAAGAGTTTAAGTATTTACCTGAGTTACAGGTCTGGTATAATCAGCGAAAATACTTATTTTGATAAGTTATAACAGTAGGTTAAAGTATATATGTGAATTTACCAAGTATAACCAAACTATGCACCGTAGGGGCATTTTGGTAACTTCACATAAGCCGTAAAGCTCAAAACTGAAGTCTGAGTTAAAAAACATTTGTTTACTGTTAAAATATTATAATTTAACTAAAACATCAGTAGGTATCACCCTTGTATGTTTAAAAATAGTCTTAGTACATACTATGCGCTAAAAACGCTAAATAAGGCGATTAGGAGCCGTTTACGGGTTCAATACCTAAAGCTGATATTTTTATTATTCCAGAAGGTCTAAAATAATTTATTTATCATAACTAATCAGTAGCAAAAGGTTTGGAGTCGTTTAGATATGTAAAACTCATTTTATGGTCCGTAAGGGCAAAACCGACAATTACCGGATTAAGCCTACGACTACTAGTTATGCTCAGCCTAAAATTAATTAAAAATCTTCAAAAATCACAAAATAATATATTACATCAGTGGGTATTAAGTTTGATACCAAAAAGTAGGCTTAACTATGCTATACGCTAATTTCGCCGTTTTATTAACCTAAAGCGTTCATTTTACGCTAACGAGCATAACTCTTAATCTACACCTCAAATTGATGTCAAACTTTGCATACAAGTTTATATATCAGTAATTAAAGTTTCTAATCTTTTACATTTCCAAAAATCACGTTTTAAGATAATAAGGGCATAATGGTCAACATATGAGCAATTAACGGAAACGCGTAAACGAATGGGTCAATCGATGAACCAACCACAGAGGGTTGTGCTAACATGTAGCCTGGTCCTAAAGAAGCTCTAAGACATTTTCAAATCATACTAAAGCGGGTCAGAACTGAAAGTCAAAGTGAAAGTCAAACTATGTGACTTTCGGTTCCGAACCGGGTCTAAACAGGAAATTGTCGGGTCGAACATGTTTATACATGTTCTTACACTAATTACCAAGTTATAATAATGATCAAACAGGTTGCACGCCTTCTAGATTGCTAATTATGCGTTTTATGCTTCTGTTGACTTTTTCTAATCATCTTTGACTCGACAATTGACCTAGTTAGGATGGGAATCAGTGGATGCCCTTTTAAGGGTTTAAAGCCCACATACTTACCAACTTATAACTACCTTTGATTTGACTAATCACTGGACCATTAGTGATTAATCTTAAAGTCAACCGTTAATTACGACGGTTTGACTTTTAAGCTAAAACTTAATCAAGAAAGGTTTAGCAAGCTTACCAAGGTCCTATGCACGAAATGTGATCACTTGAGAGCAGACTTGAGCTCCAGAATTGATCAGAAGTGCAGGAATGAAGGTGTGATCAAAGTGGTAAAGCATGAGGCCTTTTATAGTAAAATTTTCACCACAATTTGTTGACACATGGTTCTACTAGTGACCACAACTGATAAACACATGTCCCTAGATGTTTAGGAGGCACTTAGGGGTCGCACATGAAGTGAAACATCCGTTTTGGGTCGAGTTTTCGCGTATACAGCAGGCTGTTGCCTTTTTCTGGTTCTGGGCGCCTGACGCGGCCCGCCTCACGTTTTAATATATCCAACGCGGGCCGCATGGCCCTTAAAATCAGATTTTCTATTTTCTATTGTTTTGCAACTTGACCTTTGGCTTCACGAAAGGGCAATCAAGGTTATTTCTTGCATTTTGACCCCCTTATATTTACCCACAAGGGCTTTAGGACTTATACCCACTTTGCCAAGTCCCTGGACACTTCCGGTTAACCCGAAAAGTCTTAACTTTCAACGTTTACGCTTTAACCCTTCGCACACGAATTTGATCATAACTTTCTCATACGATAACGAAACTTTATGAAATTTTAATCGTGCATTCTAGTGAGCATAATTAACAGTTACAAAGCTTCGGGTTTGTCAAAAGGTCACTCAGAGGTATATCTTTAAACATGTTGACACATTTAACCCCTGTAGTTTGTAATCTCTCACTTTTAGCTTCGTATGATCCATGATTTATTCGTTTGATGTTATAAACATCATGTAGGGTTATTATAAAGTGTATTTATTCACTGTTGACATTTAGAACTCGTATTTTCATATACTTTTCAAGTTTGTCAACTTTAGTCCCTTCAGAACATTCTTCCACACGTTCAAAGCTTATGACACGTGTCACTACATTATAGGACGTGAATTTTCGAGGTGTTACACTCGGGGAGGGTATCATTAATAATTTCAAAGGGTTATGATACTAACTAATGTACATTTGTATAAATTATAGATTATATCCAGGAAACCCTTACGAAAAGCCTAAAACAGCAATGTGAGTTTATCCTCTTTTTGTTAACGTTTTTGGAATGTTTTACAAAACCTTAATTGTTTTACAATGTGATTAAGCGGTGATTGAGTCTTTGTAGTTCTTCAATTACTGCCGGTATGTTGGGGTTTTGTATACAAAATTTGTACTACTTGCGAGTAGTAAGTCGGGATGACAATACGTTACCATTGGACAATGAGTTAGCCAATGGGTAATATGACCCACAAGTCAGGATTGATAGTACCAAATGGAGTAATTGTGTAGACATAAATGTTGGGATTGAACCCTATCAGAGGAACAGATAATGTAAAGCCAAAACTGGATCAAAGCAGTGGATCCAGAATAAGCAGACGTTTACAGTTGGTTCATGCAAATCTCTCCCCTTGAAAGTGGTTTCATATCTGCTGACCTCCTATCTGCTGATCATACTAAGTGCTGACCTACAACTGCTGCTTCATATCTACTGACCAATGTCAAAGACTGATGGAAGACCAAAGCTCTGTTGACTCAATCTACTGCTTTGGGACAAGTACTGCTGATCCGGACAAGCACTGCTGGGTTCACAGCAGAGGAAGGATGCAGCAGCAGTTTAAGTGTCTTTTATGTTATGTAATGTAGTAGCAGTAGTTTAGTACATCAGTGTTTATAGATCAGTAGTTAGAGTTTGTTAGGAGGTTAGATGTCACTTTCATGGTGACGTCAGCTAAGATGCTCAGTGGTTTGCAAGTGCCTATAAATAGTTCAGTACTTTGTACTGTTCTATTAGCTCTTTCACCACATCGTCTTCTTTGCACGAACAAACTACTGAGCTCTGGCTGAGGGGGAGTTTGCATTCTTACATCAATCATTGTAATCGTTGTTGAAACAAATTCAATCATTCGGTTCATTGTGAAAAGATGTTTGATTAAAAGTATTACTCCTGTTTGATTGTATGCAAAGTTTGTTTTCATCTTATTTCCGCTGCACAACTCTTTCATTTCCATCTTAATTACAAACGAAAATACAATCAAAAAGAAACTCAGATCCAACAATTGGTATCAGAGCCTGGACAGTCAAATTTGATTTAACAATCATTTTGACATAAATAGTTCAGCTCATAACAGTTGATACTGATCGTTTGTTCGTCCGTTGAAAAACAGAGCAAGGATTAATCACCATTAAAGTTGATTTCTCAGTGTCTGTAAAACAACAAGAATGACGTCACAATCTCAGGATGATAAAAACAACATCGGCTCACTTTTTAAACCACCTATGCTAAAAAGAAATGAGTACAACATCTGGCAGAGGAGGATGGGTCACATCCTCGCTCAACAAAGCACAGGTTGTTGGAGGTCTGTCACCTTTGGTCCTCATGTTCCTTCAGTGCCAAGCGCTGAAGATGCTAAAAAGTTCGTTCCAAAACCAGTTGAAAATTACACCGAAACCGATTTTCAAAAGATCGAACTAGATGCTAAAGCGTTTAGCATCATAGCATCAGCGCTGCCCAATGAAATATATGCTAGACTGTTACAATGTAACAATGCCAAAGAATTGTGGGACGCACTTAAGGAACAGTTTGGAGGTACTGAAGAAGTCATAGAAAACAATAGGGAAATCCTGAACCAACAGTATGAAACATTTTGTCATGTTAGAGGTGAATCACTGACTCAACAATTTGAGCGGTTTAGTTGTCTCATCAGTGAACTGAGGCTTGTTAATACTACCTTTACAAACTCGACTCAAAATAGCAGGTTCCTCAGGTCACTGCCCGAAAAATGGGACACTATAGCCTTTGTCACCAGAAATTCACCTGAGTTCAAGGATCTGACCTTGACCCAACTCCATGGTCGACTCCTGACCTACGAAAGGGAGTTGAACCAGAAAAGGAAGTTACAAGAGTCAGGAAAAGCCGTTGATGATTACACATTCGGTAATACTGCTCTTCTGGGTCAAGAAGAATCTGGGAGCAGTGGTAAGGACCAGGGTTATGATCACTTCATTGACATAACTGCTGGTGCAAATTTTAACAACCCTGATCCTCACTCTGCAAGTTATGCATTCACTGCAAACGAAAACCAGATGTCAGATAATTTAAGCTTTGAACTAAATGATTTGCAACATTTTGATCCCACTGATTTAGAGGAAATGGACATCCTGCATCAACTGGCTTTGCTAAGTGTTAGAACTAGCAAGTTCTACAAAAGAACAGGGAGAAAATTCCCAGGTTTGCATGGGAATCTAAGGGTTGGGTTGGATAAATCGAAAATCAAGTGCTACAAGTGTAATAGGTTGGGACATTTCGCTAGGGAATGTAGGAGTCAAAATACTGGTCCCATAATTACTCATCCTAGCTCAAATCCTAGACCTCAAAACCAAAACACTGTGCACTATGCCCAATATGCCCCAGCAGCTCAAGTGAACACTGCTCACTATGCTGCTGCCCCTGTGCCAGTACATTATGTCCAAACTACTGTTCCACAAATCCAATATGTTCAAACCCCTGTTCCACAGGTACAAGTGCAACATGTTGCACCTCAAACCACTGCTCCAGCATCAGCACAACCAGATCAACAAAGTTTTTTCACTCAAGGGTTTGTTGACTAGAGCAGTATGCCTGATGATCTTTGTGATGAAAATTTTGCACTCTATGCTTCTAATGATTCTTCACATGATGAGTTTTGTTTGATGGCACTAGAGTCAATACAGGAGGGGGTTGAAGCTGAGGAGGAACAGCAGTGCTTTGAAACAGTGGAAGAGGTGATTGAAGCAGTGGTTACTGCTGTGGCTGGTGAAGTACTGTTGGAAGAAAGTTCAGGAACTCTGATTGAACCAATGACAGATCCATGGTCCATAGAGGACAAAGAAGAAGAGAAAGAAGAAAAGGCTGGTGAAAAGAAGGTAAGAGCTGATGATGATGAAGATCATCAATGTGATTGTGCAATGATGGCAGCTGCCAAGGTATCTCCTCGAGTTCTTGAAAAACTGTGTTCAGACAATTGCATAATTGCTTTTGCTAACATCAAAGAGGTGAATGAAAACCTTCGGGATAAAATCTTAACTGATGAGGTCAAATTTGAAAGCTCTTTAAAAGAACTTAAAAACAAATTGACTGAAAAGGAAAAAGAAATCAGCTGTTTAAAAGAAGAGCAAAGTATAACCAAAACCCAACTTCAAACTATGGTAGAAAAATACCAAGTTTGCAAAAAGGAGTTGGAGTCTGCCCAGATTACTTGTGAAAGATGGGTGGAATCCTGCAAAGGATATGAGGTTATGCTTGAAAAACAGAGAAAAAGCAATGTGAAGTTTGGGGTTGGGTATAGAAAATATGATGATGAAAACACTGCTTTTGAAAACTCTGTTCAAACCACTGATGAAGCTACTGAGCTTATCCCCACAAACAAGAATGGCCAAGAAGTGAAAATCACTGACAAACTTGGTAACAAAATCACACTTAACAGACCAATGGGTTCCTCCACTTTCAAGGAGCTTGAAGATCATCAGTTTAAACCAAAATGGTCTGATGAGTGTGATATTCTTGAAAATTTCAAGCCAATGGACTTTACATCAATTGATGGTGCTAAAGCTCCAAAAGCTAAAGTCATACCTCTTAAAGATATCCCAGCAGTGGTTAAAACTTCTGCTGCAAAGGAATCTGAGAAGAGAAAGAAGAAAGAAAAAATTGATAACTTGTTTTGTGAATTCTGTGAGAAAAGGAATCATCTAACAAAAGACTGTTTCCACTTAAAAGCTTATGATCTGAACAAAACAAGTGTCATTGTTTCAGCAGAAAGCTGCATTGTCTGTCGGAAAACAAACCACAAAACTCAAGCATGTGTGTACCTCAAAAACTTTGATGTGAAAAAGAATGAGTACATTGCTAAAACATCCTTGAGTCCATCATCATCATCAACATCTGTCAAATTCACCAAGAAACAACCACTGTTTGTGCCAGTACAAACAGCTGTTACAAAACAGCTGAACCAAACATCTGTCAAAAAAGATGTTCAGGTTACTGATGCACCCCCTGCCAATCAGTTTAGAAAAGGCAGAGAAAAACAGTCTTACCAAAGGATTCCTCACGTTTATGAGGCTTACAAAAGGCCCTCTAAACCCAAAGTGAACAAGCATCCTTTTGGTTACCAGCAGATGATTGGTCAGGACCCACAACAGTGGTTAGAGAAACACTGTCCTAAAACAGTTCAAACCCCTGACCTAACCATTGTCCATCATCTTGCATCCATCCCAGACACTGTTGAGACCCCATCCAAAGCCTTGTTGGCTTTGGAGACCTTAATGAACTAATCTTTTTACTTCATGTGCAGGGAGCTTCTGCATGCTTTGATAGTCTTTGGTATGTAGATAGTGGAGGCTCCAGGCACATGACAGGATGTAAAGCCCTCCTCAAAGACTTTAAAATCCATGGTGGGGGTGATATATCCTTTGGGAATAATAGTAAAGGGAAGGTTCTGGGGTCTGGTACAGTGCAATCTGGAAATGTAAAATTTGAAAATGTCAATCTAATAGACAATCTAAAATTCAACCTTCTGAGTGTATCCCAAATGAATGACAAGGGATTTGGGTCATTCTTCACAAAAGACTGTTGTAGGATTGTTGGACCAGAAATGGTCAAAAAGATTGAAGCAATAATCAAAACTGGTCAAACTAAACTTGTTGCTCAAAGAAGTGGCAATGTTTATGTTGTTGACATGTCAAAAGAGTGTCCCAGAGCTGATGCCTGTCTGTTCTCAGCTGCCTCTAACAAAGAGACAGAACTTTGGCACAGAAGGCTGGGACACACAAATCTTAAGACAATCACAGAAATTTCAAAAAATGGTTTGGTGAGAGGCCTACCACAAAAATTGTTTTCATGTCCTGAACATTGCATTTCCTGTTTAAAAGGAAAACAGCATAAAAGTTCTTATAAGTCCATTGAAGAGTCCAAAACAACCCAGTGTTTGCAAATGCTACACATGGATTTGTTTGGCCCAGTTCAAGTCATGAGCCTTAAAAAGAAAAGATATTGTTTGGTTATTGTTGATGACTTTTCTAGGTTCACATGGACTTTCTTTTTGCACTCAAAAGATGAAACTGCAGGCATTTTGCAAGACTTTGTAATACAGGTTGAAAAGCAATTTGACCTTCCAGTGAAAAGCTTCAGGAGTGACAATGGCACATAATTCAAAAATAGGGAGTTGGATGCCTTCTGTGTGAAGAAAGGGATTGTAAGGCAGTACAGCATCCCAAGAACACCAGAGCAGAATGGGGTAGTGGAAAGGAAGAACAGAACTCTGATTGAGGCTGCCAGAACCATGCTTGCAGATTCAGGTTTGCCTTTAACTTTCTGGGCAGAGGCAGTAAACACTGCTTGCTATGTTCAGAACAGAGTTTTAATAAACCCTAGGCACAAAAAGACTGCCTATGAAATTCTGTATAAAATTAAACCACTGATCTCATATTTCAAAGTGTTTGGCTGCCCATGCTTTATTTTGAACTTAAAAGATTCCATTTCAAAATTTGCAGCCAAAATTGATTGTGGTTATCATCTGGGATACTCAACCACTTCCAAGGCCTACAAAGTGTTTAATACACGGACCAAGGCAGTGGAGGAGACTTTGAATGTTAAGTTCAATGAACTTTCATCAATGAAAATCCCACCAAACCCTGCAGATCTGTTTGATCTTGAAAAATTCACTTTTGAAAATACTGCTGTCAAGACTAACAGTGCAGGTCCATCAGAGGATACAACACCAGACTATGGGTATGAAATCATCATCCCTCAAAGGTCTGCCACAAAGGGAAAATCACCAGCTGTTCAAAACAGTTGTCAAAGCTCAACCACTGCTACCTCAACAGTTGTTGACCAAAGTAGCCCATCAACCACTGCTTCCACATCCTCAAACACTGCTGACAAAAGTCCTCAAACAGTGGATAAAAGTCAGCAGTTGTCCACCTCATTACCTCCTATACCACCACCTTTTGAAACCACTGCTGGATCATCAAAGTCCCCAACAGTGGTTAGCTCAGATGATACACATTTGCAGCCTTCACCAACCAATGTCATCATACCATACCAAGGAGATTTAATCTTCTTGAGATCTCATCCACCTGATCAAATCATTGGCAACATAAATGAAGGGGTGCTCACAAGAAGTCAAACCCAAAACATTTGTCTTTTTGCTGGTTTTCTATCACTCCATCAGCCAGTCAAGTACCAAGAGGCACTGAAAGACAACAGCTGGGTAGAAGCCATGCAAGAGGAGCTCCAACAGTTTAAAAGACAACAAGTATGGGAGCTTGTACCACTGCCAGAAGAGGTTAGTCCCATTGGCACAAAGTGGGTCTTCAAGAACAAAACTGATGAAAGGGGTATTGTTGTCAAGAATAAAGCCAGGCTTGTGGTTCAAGGTTACAGACAGGAAGAGGGGATTGATTATGATGAAACATTTGCCCCTGTTGCAAGATTAGAAGCAATTAGACTGTTCCTGGCCTTTGCTGTCAACCACAATATGAAGGTGTTTCAAATGGATATCAAAAGTGCTTTCCTCTATGGTACAATTCAAGAAGAGGTGTATGTTTGTCAACCTCCAGGTTTTGAGGATCCATTTTATCCAGATCATGTCTACAGGCTAAACAAAGCCTTGTATGGCTTGAAACAAGCACCAAGGGCCTGGTATGAAACTCTTTCCAACTTCCTACTCTCAAATGGTTTCAAAAGAGGTACCATTGATAAAACACTGTTTTTAAAATGGAGAGGGAAGGATTTAATGATTGTCCAGATTTATGTGGATGACATTATTTTTGGAAGCACATGTAACTCAATGTGTGAAGAGTTTAGAGAACTCATGACAGCTGAGTTTGAAATGAGTGCAATGGGTGAGCTGCAATGCTTTCTTGGTCTCCAAGTACAGCAATTGCAAAATGGAACTTTCATTCATCAAAGAAAATATGCTAAAGAACTTTTAACCAAATTTGATATGAATGATTGTAAACCATGCAGCACACCCATGGCAACAAATAAGCTGGTCATGTCTGATGAAAAAGATGAGCTGATTGACCAAACACTTTATAGAAGCATGATTGGGTCTTTATTGTACCTAACTGCATCTAGACCAGACATCATGTTTGCAACATGTGTCTGTGCAAAAAGTCAATCAGCTCCCAGAAAATCAAATCTCATTGCTGTAAAAAGGATCTTCAGATACATAAAAGGTGCTCCCACACTTGGTATCTGGTATCCAGCTAATGGGAACATCAAGCTTTCAGGTTTCTCAGACAGTGACTTTGCTGGATGTCACACCACAAGGAAGTCCACATCAGGAGGGTGCCAGTTTCTAGGTGACTGCTTAGTTTCTTGGCAAAGCAAAAAGCAAGCAGCTGTTTCAACATCCACTGCTGAAGCTGAATACATTGCTGCTGCAAGCTGTACAGCCCAACTCCTGTGGCTTCAAAATCAGTTGCTGGATTTTGGTATCACTGCCTTAAAGACACCACTCATGTTGGACAGTCAGGCAGCAGAAAATATCATCAAAAATCCAGTTTCCCACTCAACCACCAAACATATCGACATCAGACATCACTTTGTGAGGGACTGCTATGAAAAAGGTTTGATTTCTCTGCATCATGTCCCAACTAAAGACCAGCTGGCTGATGTGCTCACAAAAGCACTTGATACAGCCACTTTTGAAAGTCTGGTTTCTAGGATTGGGATGCTGAACATGGAATAACAAGCAACATCTTGTTTTTCTATGAATAAAAGCAACAAAATGTTTTCAGAAAATCAAAATTCCATCCTTAAAAATAGTTAAAAATGATATTTTTTCATTAAGTCCTTAAAAGTCTGCTATTAACCACTGATTGTTCAAAAGTCTCCTATACTTCAAAAGTCTGTCCACTGCTGAAAGTCAACCCCTGCTCTCTCATTATTTTGATAAACTCTGTTGTTCAAAAGCAGTGTCTTATCCACTGATATGCTATCCACTGATAGTAAAAATCATTCACTGCTTTCATACCACTACCTTCATCAGTCACTTTCAACAAAAGTACTGTCCTTCACTTTCAACAGGGGTTGTCACGTGGACAGTACATATTGGTCAGACCTTTTGTAAAGGCTGCCACCTCAGCATTCACTTTCTTCCCTATAAAATCCCCCACTCACCATCAAAACAGGGTTTTACTGTCGAATTGAATTCTTAAAAATTCTCTTCTCAAAGCAGTTTTTCTTCTCATTTCTTCACAAATTTCTTCGATCAATCATCTTCAAAATGACAAAATCAAAGAAATCTTCAAAACCCTCTTCCAAATCATCATCGAAAACAGCCTCTCAAAAGGCAATCTCCACTGAAATTCCACATAAACCATCTCACAATCTCCTGGGTCTTCTCACAAAACCAGGAACCACCAAAGTTTTCGATTCCATCCTTGACCTCATGGCAAAATCAAAGTACAAAACTTTGATCACTGCCGATGCACCAATCTATTTGGCGACCCAAAGGGAGTTCTGGAAAAATGCAACCCTTGAAAAACAAGGCGACACTGCAACCACCATAAACTCTTCTATAAAGGGTAAAGCTGTCCAAATCACGCCACAATCCATTTCAGAGGTCTTTCAACTCGGTGATCAGGAAGGTAAAATTTCTTTCACTAAAAACGAGTTAAAAATTGACTTCATTGAGAGAGGGTATGAAGCCACAATGATGAAGAAAATTACCTTAGAAAAAGGTTATTTTCCTTCTGCAACCAGATTTTTATTTCATACCCTCCTACTATGTGTTTCAAACAAAACCACTTCTTTCAATGAAATCCCTTTAAAGATTCAAAATCTGGGATATGTAATTCTTCAAGGAGAAAATTTTAATTATTCTCGGGAAATTTTTAAAGATTTGGTTAATAATGTTGAAACAAAATCATTCTTACTGTTTCCAAGGTTTTTAAGTTTCTATTTTTCAAAGAAATTCAGTAAGGATGATTTAGCTATAATAAACCAAGGTGATCCTACTCAAATAAACAGTTTAACTACTGAAACTTTTTCAAGGATGTTAGCACCTTGCAAAACACAAGCAGAGGTGCCTGAGCAGATTTTAGCAGTTAGAACTGCTCCTCAGGTATCTGCTGCTGAGCCCACTGCTCAAGGTGATCAAAGCAGCAGCACAACTGTTTTGAAACCCACACCTACAACCACCAAAAAGCCAACAAAAAGAAAAACACAAAAACCCCCCAAACCCATCAAAAAGGCATCTCTGGAGGATGAGATACCAGAGCTCCTGCCAGTGATAACACAAAAGTCACTAGAAACCACTGCTGCTACTTCCTCACAGCAGTTGGTACAAATATCTCAACCCATAACCAAAACTCCTCCTGATTCTTCACAAAAAGAACAGGTTGTACAAATAGGGTCTCCACATCATGATGCTCTGGAAACACTCGTTTCTATCATCCACAGTCCAATGCCCGGGACACATCCTATTTCTACACCAACCATCACATCCATATTTCCCTCACCAATAAAACCACTGTTGGATGCAATTGATTTGAACCAGGCATTATCCAGTCCTTCTCAATCACCTATTAATGAGAATATACCTCAACAACTGACTGGGTCTGATGTATCAATCTTTGCTAACCCACCAACACAACCTGAGGAGGTTACACCCCTTGAGTTACAAGTAACTCTTGGTGGTATTCCAAGTGAAGCAGCCACTACAACTGTTACACCCACTGGGTTACATTTGGACAGTGGTTACATTCATAAGACTTCCTTGGAGGCAATTCCTTTTATAGCACCTCTGCCAACCACCAGTGGATTCATTTATCCTACTGGCAACATCAAAAGGTTGTCAAGTGTTGAAGGAAGAAGACCCCAGTACCAAGAAATAGGGGCATCAGTGGTTAATGTTTGGAGTATATTCCCTACTTCTACCACTGATCAAACCACTGCTAGTGGGAAATCAGATGATCCCATTAACTTGGGTGATGGTTTAAAGTACCAGAAATTGACGGATCGTATTGCAAAACTTGATAACTCTGTTGCAGAACTCAAAGATATGTTACAACAGGTGTTACAAGTTCAGAAGGTACAATCAACTGCTGTTCCACCTCAAGCACCTGCTCCACAAAGGACACCTGCTACAAATGAGCTCTGGAATCAATTTCAAACTTTTCTCCAACAACAAGCAAAATTAGCAGATCAGCAACATGAAAAACATGTACAACAGCTGAGAAATGCAATGGAGTCAAGGTTCAAGAACACTCAGGCTGACTTAAAAGCTCTCAAAACTCAGATCTTGCACACCACTGGCACTGCTCCAAAAGTACGCTTCATTTATGACCTCCAAGAAGATAATGCCAAAAAGGGGGAGAAAATTAAGGAGTGGAAAAAGAAGGGTATAGAAGATGGTCTTTATCTTGAACCAGAAAATTCAAACATGACCAAAAAGATCCCTTTGCCAGATGGCAGCAAGAAGATTGATGTGACAACAAATGCACTAGCAGAAGCAGTTGCAAGTGTGAAAAGAGATAGAGAGGCTAAAAGGAAAGCCAGGGTGGACAGAATGGATCATCCAGAACAGGGTACTTCTGGGTCAAGGGATCATGAAAATCCTGTTGAGGAAAAGAAGAGGCCTACTAGAAAAGTAAGGCAACCCAAATCCATTCCTATCAGACGTTCAAAGTCTGCTCAAAAACCATCATACAAAACAGCTGATGCAACAGGAGTTACAAAAACTACTGATTGCCAAACAGTTGTTCTATCAACACACACCACTTCAACACACACAACATCCACTACTTTACCATCATCACCAACAAAAACAACACCTGCTGACATACAGCAGAAGACAGCAGATGTTATAACATCTGTTGTAATGACAACAGTGGTTGAAACACCAGTTGTTTCAACAGCTGTTAGTCAATCACAATCCACTGCCACAACATCTACCACCACTGTTCCATCCAAAACATCATCAGTCTCTCCTAAACCAAAAAGGAGAAGGCTAATTTTAAAAGATGATGACACATCACCACCACAAACATCTTCAAAACCTTTAGCTCTTGTCACAATACCAAAACCTGTTCCTCTCTCTTCAATTCCAATTTACAAGCCCTTACCTCCTGCAGGTGTTCAATTTCCTCTTGAACTAGCAGCTGTTAGAGATGAAATAAAATCCTTCTACTATGAGGATGACCCTGCCAAAAGGAGGTTGCCATCAATAAAAGGATATCCTTGGCCTAAAAATGTTGATGAATACTTGGAAATCAAAGCCAAGCAAGCAGAGGATATCTCAAAAAGAAACACACAAGGGAAGTCTGACAAAGAAATTTCAAGAAATTATCAATATTTGCTCACACAAGTCAGATCCCTAGAGCAATTTGCAAAAAAATGTTAGTCAACAAATTTCTGAAAGAGCAGCTGAATCTCTGAAGAAAGACTACATTGAAAGCATCATGGCTCACAAAAAGTACAAAGGAGAGAGATATATGTACAAAGAGTGGACTGTTCCTGAGCTTGAAGATGAAGCTGCAAGAATTCAAGACATGATAAAAAGGAAGGTCACTCACACTCCTCCTAACTGGGCAAAATTTAGAAAGAATGTACCTGACAAACAGGAAGAGCTGAAGAGAATGAAAGAGGAACTGGTAGCAGCTGATTATGGTAACAAAAGACAAGTTGCTAGATGGAAAGAAGATATGGTCAGGGCTACTTACAAAAAGTTGGAACAATTAAGAAAGAAAGATCCCACAGTTCCTCAAAAGCCTGACTATCCTGAAGCAGCGGTTTCAAAAAGACCTTCAAAGCTGCAAATCAGGAGATCCACAGCTCCAGTTGGTGCTACCATCTACAAAAGAAGGCCACACAAACAGCTGATTGCTGAAACCATCAAAGAGTTAATGGAAGGTGAAGACCTTGGAAAAGAGGGTATAAAGAAAATGATCATGGAAACTCTTGGTTTGGATCAAACTGCAAGTACTGCTCAGCCAGTCATGAATAGGCCAGCCTCTCCAAATACTTCTGCAAATAAACATCTCCCAAGAAACCCACCAGGCTCAAAAATACAAAAGTGGGAAACTGACAAACAGACCTGCGTATTGACTTTGCTCAGGTCTGGTGGAGGAGTGAAGAAAATATCAAGGGAACAAGCTCTTGGCCTGAGTCTTGAAGATTTGCAGGATCTCCTTGATCTTCCACTCAGCAGGGATGATGAAGATACAGATGCCCTAGACTTTTAATTGCAATTTAAAGGTCAGATAAGGGAGCTGTTGTTGAGGCAATAAAGATTTCCACAAATAATGAAGAGTTTTGGCATTATCTGTTCCAGGGGGAGATTGTTGGGATTGAACCCTATCAGAGGAACAGATAATGTAAAGCCAAAACTGGATCAAAGCAGTGGATCCAGAATAAGCAGACGTTTACAGTTGGTTCATGCAAATCTCTCCCCTTGAAAGTGGTTTCATATCTGCTGACCTCCTATCTGCTGATCATACTAAGTGCTGACCTACAACTGCTGCTTCATATCTACTGACCAATGTCAAAGACTGATGGAAGACCAAAGCTCTGTTGACTCAATCTACTGCTTTGGGACAAGTACTGTTGATCCGGACAAGCACTGCTGGGTTCACAGCAGAGGAAGGATGCAGCAGCAGTTTAAGTGTCTTTTATGTAATGTAATGTAATAGCAGTAGCTTAGTACATAAGTGTTTATAGATCAGTAGTTAGAGTTTGTTAGGAGGTTAGATGTCACTTTCATGGTGACGTCAGCTAAGATGCTCAGTGGTTTGCAAGTGCCTATAAATAGTTCAGTACTTTGTACTGTTCTATTAGCTCTTTCACCACATCGTCTTCTTTGCACGAACAAACTACTGAGCTCTGGCTGAGGGGGAGTTTGCATTCTTACATCAATCATTGTAATCGTTGTTGAAACAAATTCAATCATTCGGTTCATTGTGAAAAGATGTTTGATTAAAAGTATTACTCCTGTTTGATTGTATGCAAAGTTTGTTTTCATCTTATTTCCGCTGCACAACTCTTTCATTTCCATCTTAATTACAAACGAAAATACAATAAAAAAGAAACTCAGATCCAACAATAAACAATGTGATCGCTCTCAATACTGTTCACTGTGACTTTAAACTTGATTAAACTGGGATTCACTCACCAGTATTTCCCGCTGACAAATATTTTTAAAAACATGTTTCAGGTAACCCAATGTGAAAGCCAATTAGTAAAAAGCCAGCTGGAGAGCACTGAAGGCATGGGAAAAATGTGGCTATAAAAGTTACCAAATAAATGATGTTTTAAATTCAATAAAATAGGGTGTGTCCCTATAAATGTATTGTAATAAGAAACTTGGGTTTTACCCATGTGATTATTAATATTAAATGAGGTGGTTTTACTCTGATAAACATTTCCTAACTACGGTCCTGATGTAAATTCCGCTGCAAGATTAAATAAACCTGATACCATCGAAACTCTGTGATCGCGTCCGCCCGTTCCCGGGGATCAGGGATCGGGGGTTGCGATATATTACGTAATTACACATTCAACATAAACCATTAAGTGATTACACATTCAATATAAATCCATTACTTGATTACACATTCAATATGATTACATGATTTTGAATTCCCATTACGTAATTACACATTCAACATAAATTATTAAGTGATTACACATTCAATATAAATTCATTACGTAATTACACATTCAATATAAATCCATTACGTAATTACACATTCAATATGATTTTTATAACTAATGTAGTAATGTTATTAAAATTATGCTTATTACGTAATTACACATTCGAATAATAAGAACTTGATTGTTTATGCTTTATTACGTGATTAAATCTCTAATATTCGGCATTATGTGGTTATTATAGGTTGATTTGACAAATATTTGGACATTTGGTATTCAAAATCACGTAGTCACGTAATAATACATAGTCAACTATTGTTACGTAATTACGTAATCACTTAGTGGGATTTCACATACTATAATGAAATCGCGTAATCATGTAATGTGTGTTCAAAATTACGTAGTCATGTTGGGTTTTCAAAATCACGTAATGGGTATTCAAAATCATGTATTTTTTTAAGAAAACAATAGCAATAGGCTGTTCGAATTAAAGAAAATGAAATGCTCGTTAATACATCATAATTTTTTTTAAATATTAAAGTATGAAAAGGTTATAGCCGTTTCAAAATCAATGAGGGGAGGAGTTTAAGTGAGAAAACACCATAATACTCTTTCTCTATTTGTTTCTTCAATTGTTTGAACCTCGTATTTACGAAAATGCCACCATTTAGTTATGAGTCATTGATCTATGTCACGTATCCTTCGTATGAGGGATTCCTTTTGTACATGATCTGCACACTATACTTAAGTTGATGGGAAAAAATATTAAAAAAAAAAAGCTTCGTTCCTTTCTAATGATAAGGCTAGTTTCCTTCATTTGTTAAGACTATTTTGTTTATTAGGCCACTCGGAGTGGCAGAGTTTTGGTGATAAACATATATCACGCGTGGAACATTGCCAAATATCACCGACACTTGATTTTTTCACGGATCAAATTTGATAACTAATGTAATATATGACGCGTGAAAAATGGAAGCATGTGAGGGGATGCGAGGGTTTATTGTTGGGTGTTGTGAGTGATGGACATTTTCATTAAAAAGGGTTCTGAGTGATGGAATAATGGTTAATGACATGACAGAACTTGATTATATGTTGTGAGTGATGAAATTTGTACAAATGATGACCACCCGTACCCCTTTTAACACTCATTTTTATTTGATATTTAGTAACTTGCTTAATTAAACGAACATGCAAATATGCAATGCACTAGTACGAAGAACAAGGTCAACTCCACTAAAATATATTACTTGAAATTTTCATTTTCTATGGACTATATTATATCACTCGCCTCAACCCCCCATAGATACATCTCTCTCTCTTTCTATATATACATCTAGAAACGGTGGCAGTAAAGATGATGCAAAACAATGGGCAATCCACTTCTTTCTAATCCTAGTTTCACAAAACCAAAACCTCCTACAAAACCAGCTGCCCAGCCACTTGACCCACCCGAATCTTCTATATCACCCCACGCTTCCACCTTCATCTTCATCCCTACCCAAAATTACACCAAATCTTATCTTTTTCACATTCTAAATTCTGGGTCTTCTTCACACCATTTCACTTCAAGGGTACATCTCAAAATCCAATCTTTATCACTTCTTTACATCATTTCTACACCAAATTTTCAATCTTTTTTAGATTCTAACTTGTGGGTCTTCTTTTTCACACCATTTCAGTTTGTGGGTACATCTCAAAATCCGATCTTTATCAGTTGTTAGCTTCATTTCTACCCAAAATAACACCAAATTTTCAATCTTTTTTAGATTCTAAATTCTGGGTTTTCATTTTCACATCATTTCAGTTATTGGGTTCATCTCAAAATTCAATCTTGATCAAATCTTGAAATCATCCATACCCAAAATAGCAACAAATTATCAATCTTTTTCAGATTCTAAATTCTGGGTTTTCATCCAAACACCATTTCAGTTAGTGGGTACTTCTCAAAATTTAATCTTGATAAGTTCTCAAATTCTGTTACAATTTTTCAATGGAAAATAATGGCATGTTCTCTAACACATTAGGGCTAGAAATGTCATTAACCCACCACCACCAAACCCCCAACTTCCTCCACCAGCAACCACCGTACGCCGCCGCAGTGAAACCAGCCACGGACGAAGAAACCAACAATCCGGCGACCACCGACGACAGCGGCGGAGATGGGAAGTTAAGAAAAGGGTCACCTTGGCAAAGGATGAAATGGACGGATAATATGGTGAGGTTGTTGATCATGGTGGTTTTTTACGTCGGAGACGAGGCCGGGTCGGAGCAACCGCCGGCGGCTGACACGGCGGCGAGGAAGAAAGGCGGTGGAGGTGGCGGTAGTGGTGGTGGGGCGATGCAGAAAAAGGGGAAGTGGAAGTCGGTTTCTTTGGCTATGATGGAAAGAGGGTTTTATGTTTCACCACAACAATGTGAGGATAAGTTTAATGATTTGAATAAAAGATATAAAAGGGTTAATGATATTTTGGGAAAAGGGACTGCTTGTAAAGTTGTGGAGAATCAAAGTTTGCTTGAGTCAATGGATCATATACCGGTTAAGTTGAAGGAAGAAGTGAAGAAGTTGTTGAATTCTAAGCATCTTTTCTTTAGGGAAATGTGTGCTTATCATAATAGTTGTGGTGGTGGTGGTGGTGGTGGTGGTAGTGGTGGAGGTGGTGGTGGGGGTGGTGGTGTGGGGCATCATCCTTCGCCGCCGGAAGTCGGAACGGTGGAACGACAACATTCGCAGCATAGACCGAATTGTGTGCATTCGAATGATGATGAGGACGAAGAGGAGGACGATGAGGGGGACGATGAAAACGAAGAGGATGGTGACCGAGAAGAGGAGGAAGATGACGGTTTAAGCACCCGAAAACGAGCTAGAGCGATGGAAAACGACAATGTGATCCGCCAATTTAGTGGCGAATTGAGTTCGGTGGTTCAAGATTCAACAAGGAGTGTGTGGGAGAAGAGGCAATGGATGAAGGTGAGGATGATGCAATTGGAGGAACAAAAAGTGGGGTTTCAAGGTGAATCATATGAGTTGGAGAAAAGAAGATCAAAGTGGTTGAAATTTAGTTATAGTAAAGAAAGGGAGATGGAGATTGAGAAGTTAAAGAATGAAAGAATGAAACTTGAGAATGAAAGAATGGTGCTTTTGTTGAGGCAAAAAGAAATGGAGTTGGTGGATCTTCAACAACAACAATATTCATCAAATGTTCATAAAAGGACTAGTGATCCATCATCCATAAATGGCTGATTTTCTTTCTTTTCATGTTTATGTGTATATACAAGTTGTTTTAGACATAGGTTTGTTTTCTGTTATTTGTTAAATTTCAGTTTTGTTTCTTATGGATATATAACTTTGAAGACCGTGGGGTATGGTGGGGCGGGGGTTGTGCGTCGGTTGGAGCATTTGGTGACATGTGGAATGGGAGCCCCCACCTCCTGGTTACGTGTCCGCGGGGTATGGCGGGGCGTGGGTTGGGCTTGGGTTGGGTGCATCGCGTGGCAGAGTAATTAAAAAAAATAAAAAAAAATTTATAAAAAATCACACAACAATTATAAAAAAAACCTA